>SZWC01002120.1:164039-187369 GCA_023375785.1 Penium margaritaceum | reverse complement strand
GCTCGTGTGGCGATAATTCTTGCAAGGAGGATGGTGGTCACGTCTGGTCACGTGCGCGCTGTCGGCCCCCCACGAGGCCCCAATGTCATAAGTTATTGTTTTGTGTTTCGAATCCGCTCTTGACACAAACTATGCCAGTTTTACAAAAAGTGAAACGACGTAGAATTGTCTTTGAGTTTTGTACATTCCTCAGTAATTTTTTCAATAACCATTTCAATCTTTTGTTCCAAGAAAAACATTCTACGCTCACTTTAATCAAGCCTTCAAGTAAGTAAAGCATACTTTTCTACACCACACTTTCGTGGAAACTTCCTATCTCTACATAGCTTAATACACACTAGAAAGTGTGTACAAAAAGGACATGATTAACCATACCTCTGTCCTTCAGTGGCTTGGTTGGCATGAGATTCATGATGTTCGCTGCTGTCCTTGCCGCCTCCGCCCAATACCCTTGTACAAGGTCGGCGTCACTCAACATCGACAATACCATATTCAGTATTGTACGGTTTGCTCTCTCTACAACGCCGTGGGGTTGTTTTCTGCCATTCAATCCCCTTGCTCTTTATCCACCCAAGGCAGCCCGCATATTCACCGCCGTTGTCACTCCGGAACGCCTTCACCTTCAACTCTGTCTGCCGCTCCACATCTGCCACAAACTCCTGCATTCACGCAAGGACTTCGCTTTTACACTTCATGGAATAGAGGCAGAGTTTGTGGCTGTGGTTGTCGATGAACGTGGGGAAGTAGCAAGCTCCACCGATGGAGCTGTTAAGTGGTCCACACACATCTGTGTGTACCACTGCCAACTTTGCCGATGCACGCATCCCCTTGGATACAAACGGCTTCCGCGTTGATTTGCCAGCGATGCATGGCTCACACACGGTCTCCTTGGTTCCATCAAGGCCACTGATTTGGATACCCCACACCACCTCCCTCTTTGCCATCTCCTTCACCGTTGATGGAGAAATGTGGAAAAGTCGGCGGTGCCATGTGTCCAGGTCTCCTTCATCCTTCGTTGCAAGGTTGGCGGTGTTGGACCCCGTCCAGCATCTAAGGATCTTGGCGCATAGCAAGTACAAGTCGTCCTCTGTATTGGTACACAGAATCACCTTGCCTTTGCCCTCCTTGCGGATGAAGGCCTCCTTGTTTGTGAAGAGAAGGTTTGCCCCAAATTTGGACATATAGAGCACGTCGTGGATCGTGCTCGTGACATGTTTGCCGTCCACAGTTGACTCAATCCGGACATTCCCCTCACCGGCAGCCGCCTCGGTTTTGCCATTGGCCACCGTCATGCGTCTCTCCGAGGCGCCGTACGTGACAAAGTCCGCCCTGTTGCATTGCATGTGGCGGCCTGATCCGGATTCAATGACGGAAACTCCTGGATCATTCAAGTCGGTGGAGTTGTACACAATGAGGGCCTGCTCATCTTTCTTCCTGTCCCGCTGCAACCGGTCTGGCTTCTTCTTGGGGCAATTGTGTGCATAGTGGCCCTCCTTGCAGCAGTTAAAGCACTCCTCCATTTTTTCACCCTTTTTGATGCCCTTCTTGGCACCCTTCCACTTGTCGCCTCGGCCTCCACCTTGAGGAAGAACGGTATGCGCAGAAGTTGATGCCACTGCACTCTCTCGACCGCCACGTCGCATCCACTCATTGCGCACGTACTTAGCAACCTTTGGTACTTGAGCTCGTCGGAAGGCCACCCACCAAGGACTGGGATCATGGGACTCCAACTATGCGGCAAGGCCAGAAGGAGGATCATAGCTTGATGCTAAGAGTCGACCTCCCAACCAGTGGCCACGCACTCCGCTGCAAGTGACTCAATCTGCTACATGGTCTCCATGATGTTGTCACCTTCGTTGGCTCGGAGGGTGACAAGCCATCTAAAGATGAAGAGCTGACTGGCGAGGTTGCTTCACTGGTAGATAGAGCAGAGTTTTGACCATGCTTCTGCGGCCAGGGTGCATCCTTGGATGTGCTCAAGTTATGGCGGGCATAACGCGGACACAAGGAGCGCCAACGCCTTTTTGGTGCGCTTCTTGTATGTCTCCTTCACCTCAGCCGTTGCAGTCTCCAGTGGAGCAGTCTCATCACCCTTCACGAGCTCAAACAGCCCCTTGTTGTCGAGGAAGACCTCAAACTGCCACCTCCAGAAGGCAAAGCCTGTCCCATCAAACTTAAGGACAGTGTGGCTACTTTCTTGCTCGTTGGCAGCCATGTCTTGATCTAGGAAGTGTGAACACAAGCTGGCTTGTGACCTCTGAACAGCGTGGGCCCATAACCCCTTGTTGGCCTGAGGGTGAGTGTGCACCCTTGAGGGTCCCTAGCAGTGGCTGGTTCACACCACCAACTGTTTTTGGAGAGACTGAAACTGTGGAGGCAACTGGTTCCAAGGATGGCAGAAAAATGGTCAGAGATTGTGGCAGTAGTTTTGACCTGGTTCCAAAGTTCATTCCCAGTAAAAGGAAAGGGAAAGAACTTTTTTTCAAGGCTCAAAAGCAGTAGAACTTTATAGCCACTGATCTAAGCTTTCCAGAACACCAAAGCATGCCATATTTGAAGCTTCCTAGCAGATTCGACGGCTTCTAGAGTGTTCCTTGGTTGGCTGTCCTTTTTCCCACCTATGAAGGCATCCCTTCCCTCCTCTAGAAGCTTCTACCCCTTCCTATATTCCTCAGCTTGCTTCAAGTAGGAGGGAAGGTATCCAAAGGACGAAGACACCTCTAAATACCTTGTAGGACAAGTCGCCCCTTCTAGAAGGTGTACCACCTTCCTGGATCTTACCCTAGACTTCTAGAAACTTAGTGGGGATCTTTAGAAGTAGAGCTAGCTTCCTGGCACCTATTTTTCTACCTCCCTTGAGGTAGGGCAGAAATTTATCTTGTGGGACTTGAACCCGGCCCCTACCTCTAGAGGTGGACACCATCAATCACTAAGCTACTTGGGCTTGTATTTTTGGTGTTTCTTTTTGGAGTCACTCCTGCCATGGTGAGGAGCATCATTCCAACAAATAGCGGTGTAGATAGCAAATCGCTCCCGGCGAGAGGTCATTTGGCAAGTGGCTCCCGAGTCGCTGAACCAGGAGACGTGCAGGACCCGCATGGTGCGTACAAACCCACTCTCCCAATTGGCGGTGTTGGCAGAGGCGTCAGACTGCTTCCCGCTCCCATCCCAGCCGCAAGGTCTGCCTTCTTCTTTCGGTATCTGCGCGGCCAATGGCCCGGCTTCTTGCAATAATGGCACTTACACTTCTTCTTCCCTCCAACTCCGCTATTGTTGGTTGATGGAGCAGCACCCTCGTGACTCATGTTGGTGATGAGGGCTATATCCAGTCCGATTCCTACTTCTCCCTCCTTGCGGTGCTCCTCCTCAAACAAGAGGCTCTCCTCCACGTCATCGAGTAAGAGCCTATCGCCACCCTGATCCAGGGCAACAATGAGATGATTGAAGCTGCTAGGAAGGCCAGAGAAGGTGGTTAAAATGAGAACATATTCATTGACGCGTCCTCAATCGCAACAAGCTAGTCAGCCAAAGCTTTCATCATGTTGAGATCTTCAATCATGGAGCCCGATGCATCCATCTTCACAGTGTGAAAGCAACAACGCAGCTGTATATCCATACGGATTGACTTGGAAGAATAGGTGGACTCAAGCATATTCCAAACCTCTTTTGGGGTGAGGATGCTGCCAACAAGGTGTTGCTGCCATTCAGCAAGGCAGAGGTAGATGGTGGCGAGGGCGCGGTCACGCTTCTCGAAGTGGGTACGGGCCTCCACATCGGAGAGGGAGGATTATAAGGATTCATCACCACTCACATTGTTCTAGAGTCCCTTCTCCATCAGTTCCATCTTCATGTTATTGCTCCAGATGAAGAAGTTCTTGGCTTTGAACTTGGCGATGTTGACGTCGGTCACCACAGAAGCGGGACAGCGCCCTCATCCACGAATGGCCGCAATTACACACCGGCGAGCAAGGGATACCTCAAGGGTAAGGCGAGGAATGTTCTAGCTGTGATTCCACTGCTAGAAACTTGGGCAGCCCTCGGGGAGGTGAACAGGCTCACCAAGAGCCGTTAGGCAGGAGCAATGGTATGTGAGAGACAAGTTGCAGGTTGCAGAGACAAAAACATGGAAGTGTGTAAAGTTGTTTCAAAAGTGAAAATGGCTGTTTAGACTCATGGATGACAAATTAATTCTGCACAGCTTTCGAAGAGGCCTAATTAAGCCTCAATTAGCGCTTGGAGAAAGAAGAACCACTCTGTCAAAGTTCACCTCCTAGCACACTCGTAGCCTAGCGGGATGAGTGACAGTCACACTCTCACACAAGAGAATTACCTTCCCTGCCATGTGAACGACCAATAACCCTTTTGGGGACCTTTGTAGAAGTTCCCTAAATTCCCTCCTGCCGCCTTTATCCCTTGAAGGCCGCTCCAAGCCTCCCTGGCCAATAATCCTGGCCGTCATTGGTGCTGGTAATGCAAGAGTTGTCACTTCAACCAGACCCACTACCCCAAAACCTTGAAAAACAATATCTCCCTCAAAATGTCTCCAAATTAAGTTCCATAAAGTGCTGTAGAACCAGGTAGACATCCTCTATGCATCTATTGTGACTGATGACATTATTCGAGGAACCCACTTTGGTCACTTTTTGGCACCCTACATTCATGAGGTGTGGCATTGAGGGCAAATGAGACCATGAAGGAGAGGAACTATGAGGTGCCTCTGGACCTGAAGGCAGAATGGAGGTTTATTATGGTGGTCTGGGAGAGTTTTGGTGTGAGAGAATCTTAGGCAGCCCTCAGAGAGGTGATCAGGCTCACAAAGAGCCGCTTGGCAAGAATAATTGTATGTGAGAGACAAGTTGCAGGTTGCAAAGACAAACATACAGAAGTGCTTAAAGTTCTGTAAAGAGCATGAATGGCGTATTTGACTCATGGATGAGAAAGGAAATTATCACGGCTTTCTAACAAGCCTAATTACGCCTCATTTGGCACATGGATCTGGAAGAACCACTCTGTCAAAGTTCACCTCCTAGCACACTCCTGGACTAGTGGGATGAGCGGCAGTCACACTCTCACACAAGAGAATTACAATCCCTGCCATGTACACAACCAATAATCTTGGTGGAGAATTTCCTTGCAACTCCTTGAAGGTCCTCTTGCTGCTTTTCTACCTTGAAGGGCGCTCCAAGCCTCCCTGGCCAATAATTCTGGCTGTCATTGGTGCTCGTAATGCAGGAGCCATCACTTGAACCGGACCCACTGCCACCAAACCTTGAAAATCTATATCTCCCTCAAACGGACTCCCAATCAAGTTCCGTAACATGCTACAGAATCAAGAAAACATCCTCTATTCATCTGTTATGGCCGGGGATTTTTATTGAGCAACCCACATTTGTTACTTTTTGGCACCCTATATCCATCATTCTCCCACTTTGAGGGAGTAAAAATCACAAGTCCACACTCTGCCCTCAGCTGCTGAAAGTGATGTGCTGCTAGTGGCTTGGTCAAGAAATCTTCTAACATCATGCTTGAGGGGAAAAAATTGATGTGTACCACCTCCTTTGCCACGAGCTCACAGACAAAGTGGTAGTGCAGGTCGATGTGCTTGGTGCAGGTGTAGAACTCTGCATTCTTCGTGAGCACGATGCCACTCATATTTTCACATTAGATGGTCGTTGTTGTAGTCTACTACTGCCCAAGACTTGTCAGTTGCTCACGCAGCCAAAGTGCTCTCTTGTCTGCTTCACTCACAACAATGTACTCTGCCTCCATGGAGGAGAGAGAAACACACTCCTGCTTCCTGCTCCTCTAACTGATTGTTGCTCCGCCAAGCAAAGAAACAAACCACTAGTCCATCTCCGTGTGTCCAGATCTACCCCAATCTGTATCACCATAGCCGATGAGGATGGGCCTGTTGTTTCCTTTCAAGGTGAGGCTAAGGCTGCTACTGCTGTCGAGGTAGTTTAGCACACGCTTGACTGCCTCCCAATGTGGCAAACCCGGATCGGCGCAGAACTTGCTCGTTGCTCCCACTGCTTGGCTCATGTCAAGGCGCATGCTGACGACTCTATACATTAGGCTCCTGACTGGTACTTGGTATGGTACCGCCTCCATGTGGCTGCTATAAAGCTTTCCGTGAGGAGCCTGCGTGCTGCTCAGCTTTGCTCCCAATTCCAACAGTGTCGCCACCTTCCGTGCACCTCCCATGTTGAAGCGCTTGGCGATGTCTCTCACGTGAGTGCTCTGCGACAGGTTCAAGGCTTGCTGCTGCCAATCACACTTAACCTGGAGACCCAGGTAGTAGCTCAGCTCTCCAATGTCCTTCATGTTGAACCTGGCTGCGAGGGAATTTTTAGATTCTTTGAGGAGAGACTTTGAGTCAGAGGCAATAAGCATGTCATCAACATAGAGCAGGATGATGACCTGGCTTGCGCCTTGCGTGCACCCATAGATTGCATGATCTGCCTCACTGTGCACAAAACCAAGACTAGCCAGCTGCTCATCAATCTTGTGGTACCATGCACATGGCGCTTGCTTCAGGCCATAGATTGCCTTCATAAGCTTGCACACATGATCCTCATGCCCTTCCACCATATGCTGCTCCATGTACACATCCTTCTCAAGGTCAAAATTCGGAAATGCACATGTCACATCCATCTGGTGTACTTCCCAGTCAATGGAAGTGGCAAGAGCAAGGATTGCACGGATGGAGGGATACATTGAGACGGGTGCAGCTTTCTTGTTGTAATCCACATCCTCAGTCTTCACCTACCACTTCGCAACCAGTCACGCTTTGTACCTAGGCATCTTACCATCAGCACTGCGTTCTCGCCATAAGATCCACCTACAACCGATCATCCGGTTCCCATGTTGAGTTTCCCCGAGAGTCCAGGTCCTCTTCTTTATGAGTGCCTTTTACTCCTTTTCTGCTGTGGTATGCCAATCTGCTACATCGTCACTATGCATGGCTTTGCTGAATGTTGTTAGGTCATTGGTGACGGTGAGGAAGAGGAGCTCGAGGTCAGAAGACTCCTGTGAAGATGAAAGAATTCACAGGTTCAGTAACTCCTCCAGCAGCCTCTGTTTCCTTGCAAGGTGCTCGGATTGCCACAGCGGCTCCAGAAGACCTTCTGCACCACGGTTGAGGCGTGCAAACCTCTGTGGCACCTGTTGCTTCTTGCTCTACTGCTCCTCCTTTTCTGCTTTGGTTGCCGGCTGCTTTGCCTCCTAAGTTCCCTCTGTTGCCCTTTCACCACTACCTTCCGCTCGCTCCTCTTCAGCTGCAGGCTCCTTGGCTCCCACTGGCTCAAGAGCCGGTGCAACCATGAATGCGTCAATAGGGCTCCATGTCCATCCCTTCACGTCTTCCTTGAATACCACGTCATGGTTGTGGAAAATCTTGCGTGCGGCGAGGATGTACAACCGGTATCCCATGGTGCCGTAGCCAAGGAAGGCAACCTTGACACCATTGACATCCAACTTGTTGCGGTTAGCGGTGGTAGGCACATGGACAAGTGCGCCGCACCTGAACACCTTTAGGTGCGTGAAATTTGGCTTGCATCCCGTCCACGCCTCCTCCGACATCATCATCTGCACGGCACGTGTCGGGCTCCGGTTTTTCAGGTACACGGCGGTGTTGACAGCCTCCGCCCAGAATGTTGGCGGGAGCTCAGCGTCCTTGAGCATGCTGCAGACACGCTCAGCCACGCCATTCAGTCACGATGTTGTGAGTGGCGTCACCTCGTGTCGGATCATGCGGTTCTTGAAAAAGTCGCGAAAGTCATTGGAGAGGTACTCGCCTCCGCCATTGGTGTAAAGCACCTTCAAACGCCTGCTACTCTCATTCTGTGCAGCAGCCACCCATGCCTTGAGTATTTCAAAACAATCATCCTTTCTGGCCAAGAAGAACACCAACGTCTTCCGCGACTTGTCATCAATGAATGTGAGAAAGTAAAGCTTGCTGGACAAGGACTGTGGTGGCATGAGACCACAAACGTCAAAGTGCACAAGAGAGAGAAGCTCAGCTGCCGCCTTCCCCTCCCTTTTGAATGGAGAGCAGGTTTTCTTTCCTTCGATGCAGCTCTAGTAGGCCAATACACAGGGCTTCTTCACCTCCTTCAGCTGCAAGCCGCACACCATCTGTTGCATGGAGATGATTCCACCGAAGCCGAGGTGTCCAAGCCGGCGATGCCATAGGCAGATGTCATTGTCATCCACTCTTGCAGCTGATGCTAAGGCAGCTCCCTTCTCCAATGTGATGAAAAGACGGTAAATGCCATTGTCGTTGTCCGCCTTTGCAAGCACCTTGCAAGCATTTGCTGAGATGGCACAACCACCATTCTCAAAGTGGACCTCGAGGCCCTGGGAGATGAGAGAGAAGACAGAGAAGATGTTAGCTTCCCGTCCCAGGACATGGAGCATCCCTTTCACATGACGTTCTACGTGCTTCTCCTTGACAGAAGTACAGAGGATAATCTCACCCTCTCCCACCACCATCTGCACATGATTGTCACCCATGTATAATTGGCAAGGTTCAATAGCGTTGTAGAAAACAAACCACTTCTGGCAAGAGGTCATGTGCCGAGTGGCTCCAGAGTCGATGATTGAGAAAAAGCCAGTGTTGGCGGAGACGTGCATGACCCAGATGGTGCTTATGAATCCACTCTCCCAATCAGCAGCATTGGCAAAAGCGTCGGACTGTCTCCCCGCTCCCACCCCAATCGCAAGGTCTTCCTTCTTCTTCTAGAATTCACGCACCCAATGGCCGGGCATCTTGCAGTTGTGGCACTTGCCCTTCTTCTTCCCTAGACCTCCGCTACCGTTGGTCGATATAGCACCAACCCCGTAACTCATGTTGGTGACGAGGGCTACGTCCAGTCCGCTTCCTCCTTCTGCCTCCTTGCGGCGCTACTCCTTGAACAACAGGCTCTCCTCTACCTCAACGAGTGAGAGTTTGTTTCCATGCTAGTCCAGGGCAACAATTATAGGAGTGTAGCTACTAGGAAGGCCAGAGAGGATGGTCAGCATGAGAACGCCATCCTTGAAAGGATCCTCAATCACAGTAGACAGGTCAGCCAAAGCTTTCACCATGTTGAGATAACTGATCATGGATCCCGACTCATCCATCTACACAGTGTAAAATTGACGACGTAGCTGTTAGAGTGATTATCCTCACCATGGCAAGAGTGACTCCACAAAGGAACACACAAACTGGTTTAGTGGTTAATGGTGTCCACATCTAGAGTCAGGGGCACGGGTTCAAGTCCCACAAGATGATTTTCTGCCCTGCCTTAAGGGAGGTGGAAAATAGGTGTCAGGAAGCTAGCTCAACCTCTAGAGTTCCTCCTTGAGTTTCTAGAAGGCTAGGTGAAAGTCCAGGAAGGTGGCACACCTTCTAGGTGGGGTACCTTGTCATACAAGGCATCTAGAGGTGTCCTGGTCTTCTGGATACCTTCCCACCTGCTAGAATCAAACTGAAAAATCTAGGAGAGGGCAGAATCTTCTAGAGGAGGGAGGGGTTGCCTTCCTAGGTGGGAAAAAGGATAGCCTACCAAGGGACACTCTAGAATTCATAGAATCTGCAAGGACGCTTCAAATCTGGCATGCTTTGGTGTTCTGGAAAGCTTTGATCAGTGGCTATAACATTCCACTACTTGTGAGCCTTGATCAAGATTTCATTCCCAGTCAATTGAGGCCAAAACTATCACCACACTCTCTGACCAGTTTTCTGCCATCCTTGGAACCAATTGCCTCCACAGTTTCAGTCTTTCCAAAAACAGTTGGTGATGTGAACCAGCCACTGCTAGGGACCCTCAAGGATGCACACTCACCCTCAGGTCAACAAAACTTTATGGGCCCACGCTGTTCAGAGGTCCCAAGCCAGCTTGTGTTCATGCTTCCTAGATCAAGACATGGCCGCCAACAAGCAAAAGAGCAGCCGCACTGTCCTTAAGTTTGATGGGACAGGCTTTGCCTTATGGAGGTGGGAATTTGAGGTCTTCCTCGACGACAAGGGGCTGCTTGATCTCGTGAAGGGCGATTAGACTGCTCCACCGGAGACTCCAATGGCTGAGGTGAAGGAGGCATACAAGAAGCGCAACAAAAGGCGTTGGCGCTCCTTGTGTCCACGTTATGCCTGCCATAACTTGGGCACATCCAAGGATGCACCCTAGTCGCAAAAGCATGGTCAAAACTTTGCTCCATCTACCAGTCAAGCAACATCGCCAATCAGCTCTTCATCTTCAAACGGCTCGTCACCCTTCGAGCCAACAAAGGTGACAACGTCATGGAGACCATGCAGCAGATTGAGTCACTTGCAGCAGAGTGCGTGGCCACTAGTTGGGAGGTCGACTTTCAGCTGCAAGCTATGATCCTCCTTCTGGCCTTGCCGCACATTTGGAGTCCCATGATCACAGTCCTTGGTGGCTGGCCTTGTGACGACCTAAAGTACCCGAAGGTTGCTGAGTACGTGCGTAACAAGTGGATGCAAAGTGGCGGCCGAGAGAGTACAGTGACATCCAGTTCAACTTACACGGTTCATCCTCACAGTGGAAGCGGAGGCGACAAGTGGAAGGGTGCCAAGCACGGCATCAATAAGGGTGACAAGAAGGGGAAGTACTTCAACTGCGGCAAGGGGGGCTACTATGCATGCAACCGCCCCAAGAAGAAGCCAGACCGGTTACAGCGGGGCGGGAAGAAAGACGAGCAGGGCCTCATGGCGTACAACTCCACCGACTTGAAGGATCCGGGAGTTGTGGTCATTGACTCCGGATCAGGGTGCCACACCCAATGTAGCAGGGCGACATTTGTTACGTACGGCGCCTCAGAGAGATGCATGACGGTAGCTAATTGCACAACAGAGGTGGACGCCGGTGAGGGGAACTTCCGAATTGAGTCAATTGTGGAAGAAAAACCTGTCACGAGCACAATCCACGACGTGCTCCACATTCCCAAATTTGGGGAAAACCTGCTCTCCGTCAGCCGTCTTACTGACATGGGACTTGAGGTGCTCTTCACAAAGAAGGAGGCCGTCATCCTTAAGGAGGGCAAAGGTGAGGTGATTGTACACACCAAGAGGGAGGGTGACTTGTACCTGCTCCGTGCCAAGATCCTTCGTAGCCAGGTGGGGTTCAACGCCGCCTACCTTGCAATGAAGGATGAAAGAGAACTGGACACATGGCACCGCCGACTTTTCCACATTTCTCCATCAACGGTGAAGGAGATGGCAAAGAGGGAGGTGGTGCGGGGTCTCCAAATCAGTGGCCTTGATTGAACCAAGGAGACCGTATGTGAGCCATGCATTGCTAGCAAAGTAACGCGGCAGCCGTTTGTGGCCAAGGAGAGGCATGCATCGGCAAAGTTGGCAGTGGTACACACAGATGTGTGTGGACCACTTAAGAGCTCCATCAGTGGAGCTCGCTACTTCCTCACCTTTATTGACGACCACAGCCGTAAACTCCATCTCTATCCCATGAAGCAGAAAAACGTGGTCCTTGCATGCATGCAAGAGTTTGTGGTAGATGTGGAGCAACAAACAGAGTTGAAGGTGAAGGCTTTCCGGAGTGACAATGGCGGTGAGTATGCGGGCTGCCTTTGGTGGATGAAGAGCAAGGGGATTGAATGGAAGAAAACAACTCCACACTCCCCGTAGTAAAACTGCATTGTAGAGAGAGCAAACCGCACAATACTCAACATGGTGCAGTTGATGTTGAGTGACGCCAGCCTTGTATAACGACATTGGACGGAGGCGGCAGGCATAGCAGCGTACATCATGAATATCTTGCCAACCAAGCCACTAGAGGACGAGGAGAGTAATGTATGGAAGATGCCAGAAGAGGTGTGGAGCGGGAAGAAGCCGGTAGCCGGTAGCCGGTAGTGGGTTACCTCCACACATTTGGTTGTGTTGCACACGCAGTGGTGGAGGCACATGAGGAGCGGGGCAAGCTGGACCCACGTACCCGTCGGTGTTTTTGCCTTGGGTATGAGAGCAAAATCAAGGCGTACCGACTATTTGACCCAAGGAAGCAGCAGATTGTGGGGATTTGCGATGTCACGTTTGACAAGAAAAGCCGTTGGACGGACAAGGAGACAGGTCTCTCCACGAGGGGGGAGTAGATGCCAATCCTTAGGGAGAGACACCGGAGGACGTGAATGAGGGTGACGTCCTCGCAGTAGCACCAGCCGGAGAGGATCGCACAAGGGATGGACAAGTGGCAGACTTTGTTCCGGCTAGTTCGGATGAGGAGTCCGAAGCACCGGAGCTGGACGTTGAGGCGGGTTGTCAGCCTATGTCTCCAAGGTCTCCAAGTGAGGAGGAGCAGGCTCTTGGAGAGGATGGCGCCAAAAGGGCACAGCAACAACAACAACCGCCTCAACAGTCCCGCACGAGCAGCTATGCGAAGAAGAACAAAGAGGTACGATGCCAACAAGGGCATTTAGACTGGGTTTGCACAAGTCTTCTTCACACAAGAGGAGCCTCAATTTGTGAAGGAGACACTCCAGCAGAAGGATGGGGCTGAGTGGGAGGGAGCAATAAAATCTGAGCTCACCTCTCACAAGGAGAACAGCAGTTGGGAGCTGGTTGACCGGCCAGAGGGCGAGAAAATCATCGGCTCCAAGTGGGTCTTCCGGAAAAAGTTCACAAAGGAGTGGGAGGTGGAGCGGTACAAGGCGCGGCTGGTGGCAAAAGAGTATGCCCAGAGAACAGGGAAGCACTACAACGAGACCTTTGCACCAGTTGCCAGGTTCGCCTCCATCCGCACTATCCTCTCGGTGGCAGCGGCACGCGACTACAATATCCACCAAATGGACATCAAAACTACGTTCCTCAATGGTGACGTGGACAAGGACGTCTACATGGAGGTGCCGGAGTGGGTGGATGCACTGCATGGGAAGGTGTGTCGGCTTTGCAAGGCGCTCTATGGACTGAAGCAAGCTCCGCTCATATGGTACCTCAAGATTGACAGTTTCATGGGTGAGCTTAGCTTTAAGTGCTGCAAGGCGGATCACAGCGTGTACGTGCGTAAGCAGCCTGGGCACCACCAAGTTGTCCTCTTCTATGTAGATGACCTCATCCTTGTGTCTTCGGATGAGGGGGAGCTCAAGAGCCTGAAGAAACAACTTGGCGGTTGGTTCAAGATGACGGACATGAAGGAGCTCGACTACTACCTAGGCATCACCATCAAGAGGGACCGCAAAGCATGCACGCTTGAGATGGGTCAAGAAAATTATGTGTAGGAGGTGCTCCACCACTACAACATGGAGGAGTGTGACCCCATTGACACGCCTATGACAACGACATGTGAGCTGAGCTCGAGCAAGTGCCCGAGCGCGATGGACAAGAAGGAGGAGATGGCTGAAGTAACGTAACCACTCCGTAGTTGGCAGCATAATACACGCCATGGTGGGGACGCAGCCTGATATTGCCTTTGCCGAGGGACAAGTGAGAAATTTTGTTGTTGATCTGGGGCCTCTACATTGGCAAGCAGTCAAGAGAATTCTCCGCTACTTGAAGGCAACGAAACAGTTGCATCTAGTCTTTGGAGGGAGAGCCTGGACTGACTCCCTCAAGTTGGTTGGCTACTCAGATGGTGACTGGGCAGGCAATGTTGACGACCGCAAATCAACATCGGGCTATTTTTTTGTGCTTGGTGGTACTACGGTGTCTTTGACAAGCCAGAAGCAGGACTGTGTGGCACTTTCCAGCACTGAGGCGGAGTATGTTGCACTTGCGGAAGCCGCAGTGGAGGCGCTATGGATAGGGAGATTGCTCAAGGAGATTGGGGTGCCGCAAAAGAAGCCAACAGTGCTACATGTTGACAACATGAGCGCCATCAGCGTAACAAAGAACCATGTGCTTCATCAGAGGACCCAGCACATAGAGATCAGGCATCACTTTGCACGTGACCTTGTTGAAAAGGGTGATGTGGTGCTTCCGTACTGTGGCACAAAGCACATGCTTGATGATGCCATGACAAAGGCGCAACCCAATGACAAGCATGATGCTACTTGCATGGAGCTTGGGCTTTCCCAAGCCGCTTGAGTTACAAGTTGAGCATGGACAAGTGCCATGGGTGTTGCACAAGGGGGAGATTGTTAGAGTGATGCACCTCACCATGGCAAGAGTGATAAAAAGGAACACCAAAAGAAGAAGCCCAAGTGGCTTAGTGGTTCATGGTGTCCATATCTAGAGGAATGGGCCTGGGTTCAAGTCCCACAAAATGAACTTCTGCCTTGTCTCAAGGGAGGTGGAAAATAGGTGCCAGGAAGCTAGCTCAACCTCAAGATTTCCTCCTTGAGTTTCTAGAAGGCTAGGTGAAAGTCCAGGAAGGTGGCACACCTTCTAGGAGGGGTAACTTGCCCTACAAGGCATCTAGAGGTGTCCTGGTCTGTTGGATACCTTCCCACCGGTGAGAATCAAACTGAAAAGTCTAGGAGAGGGAAGAATCTTCTAGAGGAGGGAAGGGTTGCCTTCCTAGGTGAGAAAAAATATAGCCTACCAAGGGACACTCTAGAAGTCAGAATCTGCTAGGAAGCTTCAAATCTGGCATGCTTTGGTATTCTGGAAAGCTTAGATCAGTCGCTACAAAATTCCACTTCTTGTGAGCCTTGATCAAAAGTTCATTCCCAAAAAATTGAGGCCAAAACTATCGCTACACTCTCTGACCAGTTTTCTTCCATCCTTGGAACCAGTTGCCTCCACAGTTTCGGTGTCTCCAAAAATAGTTGGTGATGTGAACCAGCCACTGCTAGGGACCCTCCAAGGTGCACACTCACCCTCAGTCCAACTGTAGCTGCATGTTCATGAGGATTTAATTGGAATCATAGGTAGACTGAAGCTTGGTCCAAACCTCTTTTGGGGTGATGATGCCGCGGACAAGGAGTTGCTGCCGTTCGGCGATGTGGAGGTAGATGGTGGCGAGGGGGTTACGGGCCTCGGCAGCAGAGAGGGAGGATTCAACAAAGTTAATCTCAATCACGTATCTCCAGAGTCCCTTCTCCATCAGCACCATCTTCATGTTATTGCTCCAGTTGAAGAAGTTCTTGCCTTCAAACTTGGCGATGTTGATGCCAGCCTCCACAGAAGCCGATGATATGTTGCCATGTTGACTGCAACGTTGGCCCACGAACGGCCTCTCTCACACACCATTGTGCAATTTATGCCTCAAAGATGAGGCCTTGTTCTAGATCTGATGTCACGGAGAGAGTGTTAGGCATCCCTCAGGGAGGTGATCAGGCTTGCCAAAAGCTGCTAGGCAGGACAAATTGTATGTGAGAGACAAGTTGCAGGTTCAAGAGACAAAAATACGGAAGCAGGTAAAGTTGTGGAAAGAGAAAATGGCTGGTTTAACTCATGGATGAGAAATTAAACTAGCACAGCTTTACAACAAGCATAAGTACACCTTGTTTGGTGCACGGAGCTGGAAGAACGACTTTGTCAAAGTTCACCTCCCAGCACACTCCTACCCTAGCGGGATGTGCGGCAGTCACATTCTCAGACAAGAGAATTACCATCCTTGCCATGTACACAACCAATAATCTTGGTGAAGACTTTCCTTCAATATACATGAAGGTCCTCCTGCTGCCTTTCAACCTTGAAGGCCGCACCAAGCCTCATTTTTGGCCAGTCATTCTGGCTATCATTGGTGCTGGTAGTGTGGGAGCCGTCACTTGAACCGGACCCACTGGCACCAAACCTTGAAAATCCATTTCTTCCTCAAACGGACTCTGAAACAAGTTCCGTAAAGTGCTACAGAACCAAGAAGACATCCTCTATGCATCTGTTGTGCCTGATGATTTTCATCGAGCAACCCACTTTGGTTGCTTTTTGGTACCCTATATGCATCACGGTGGGTCGATGAAGGTGGAACAGTCGGATTGGAAATCCAGGGCAGTGAGACGTTTTTCCCAGCGGCTTTCCATCGCGAGCATACAACAGCAGTGCAGTGTCATCCGCAACAATACCCTCCTTCATGTTTGGCTGGTCTTGGAAGAGGATCATTCTCTCACCACCCACAGGGCTGAGCCTCACGGCCCTCTGGCCCTATCTGAACTGTGATGCATACAACTCCTTGAGGAGGAGCAGGATCATTCCCCCTCCTGAAACTTATGCTCTTGCTTTTCATCTCTCTTGCTTGTGTTTTTTTCCTTTTTTATTCCACCAGAATGTACTGTTGGTGGCAGATGATGTTAACACGTGCTTATGTCTGTCTGTGGTGGAATTCTCCTTTTCTTCCATTAATGAATTGATTAACTAGAAGAGAAAAAAAAAACACAGGTTGGATGAGATTTTTTCCATTTATTTGGAGAACTCTCCCTTTCTAGGATATCCTTTGACTTTGAACTGTGCATCTCACTTTCCATTCTTACGATTAAATTTTGAACTAGTTTTTCTTCACAACAGACTTTCCTCAATTCTTGAGAAAAAACTGGGGTGTGGAGCTCACTAACAGCTCCATTGGGAACCCCAAGATCTAACTCTAAGAAGATTACATGATACTCATGAATAGGAAAATTTTCTCTTGACATGAACGTAATGTTTCCAAGGCAACATGGAATTTTTTTTTACAGCTGGATGTAGCTTGATGAGTATGAGAGTGTCTGAGAACATGCAGGAGAGACATGAAGACTTTCAATGGTAAGAAAAACAGCAGGCTGTGGTCTCCCACTGGAAAGGTTCTTTGCTGATTTTTCTATATCTACCCTGCCTAGGAATTTTTGGAAACTGTGTTGCTGTATTTCTGGTGACCATTGCCGTTCCACACTGTGGTCTCGCAATCGTTTATTCTTTCCATCTGCAAAAGTACTATCATCCCATTCAACTGAGCATTTTTTCAACCTTTTCATAACATAGGATTCTTGTACACATGGATTTCACCATTTTCAATGGTATCTAACAACCATTTGACTATCTATGACCACAATGGGTGATAGAAAATCAATTGATAGGGAGACTGTCCTTAACAACCAATCACCTCACATAGATGCACAGAGAACTATGCATGCAAGTGTTTATATAGAAATGAATCAATCAGTGAACTTAGTTGGCCTAAAATTTTACTATCTGATTCCTGTTAAAGTAGCAAAATTTGTTAGCGCACCTAGACTAGTCCTACCTTTCTCTGGTGTGATCTAGCCTACTCTGCCTACTCGTTTCTCATGCAACGTAGGATGGGACGCTTGCATGTTTTCTGAGGTTGCACTCGCTGATTTCTCTAGCGAGCTCTGGTGTTCTATGTGTGGTTTGCCACGCTGGGTGGCAAACTACTCGAGCAAGCCACGCGATCCGATAGGGGTCTGTGTAGCTCTCTCGTTCTGCTCATTCTTTTCACAAAACGTTCTAACAAATCCTCTCAATCCGCTCCACGCCTAACTCCTGCCTCGATCCCCCCCCTCACGACTCTCAAGAGCTCCCCCCCTTCATAGCTCTCGAGAGCTCCCCTTCCTCACAGCATCAAGAGCCGGGGTCGGCCCCACGGCTAACTCCCGGCGTCCTCCTCACAGTCACCGAGAGCCACTTGGCTCCCGGTGACGGCTAAGTGTCCACCCGACACTTAACTCTCCCGTCTCCCCCGCCTCGGCCTCTCCTATCCCCCTAGCCCCCTCACATTCAACATGGCATCAAGCCTGTAAATGGGCCTGTGGTTTCTGCTTCCGCCGCTTCCGCTTCCACCGCCGTCGGCTGTCGCCGCTTCCGCCTCCGCCGCCGTCAACCGTCGCCGCCTCTGTCGCCACTTCCGCCGCCATTGCTCCCGCCTTGGCTGCCCGGCCCCATCGCCGTCTCCTTTGGCGCGGTTTCCTGCTCTCGTTGCCCCCGCCGTCCTCGCCGTCCCTGCCATGGCGGTCCTCCGCCCTTGCCGCCCTCTTCCGTGGCCGTTGCCGCCGTCGTGCCTGTGTCGGCACGCTCCCCGCTAGGTCTGCCCCTCTCGTAGCTTCCCTGTCGTTCCATCCCCCCCCCCCCCCCCCCCCCCCCCCGCCCACCTCTACCCTGTGCCATTTTCCTTTCTCCTGCCGTTTTCCATCCCTGCCTTGCTTTGTTGCTGCTCCTCCTTTATTTCCCCTCTCTTTTCTGCTTTTTTCCTTCGCCTGACCCCTGCTTGTTTTGTTTTTTTTTTTTCTTGCAGGTTTTGTTGACATGGTGTGCCCCTTGCCATGAGTGCCGTTGAGTGTACTCCCTGGTTCGACCACTGAGGAGTAGTCGAACACCTGATCTGACTTTAGATTTGGATTCCTTGGATTTTTCCATGCAGGATCGAGCTTTCAATCGCTCGATTTGAGTGAGTTCAGAAAGTTAGCCTAGCCCGAAAATCGGGTGTTGGGCGTGTGGAATCTGGTACCCGACATAGGTGGCGGGATAATCCACCGCCAGTGATCCTAGTTCGTCTCCAATGGGCTCCAAAGGCACATGGGCCATGAAGGAATGAATTTAGATGGTCCCCTGGACCAAGGCGAGCCCCTCCCCACGTTGGGATGGCAGGAAGGACGCTTCGACAGGCCACCGTCGAAGCGCCTCCCTTCACTCCCGTTCGTGGGCATGGTGGGCGGCTCGGCTCCACCAAGGGTTACTTCGACGGCCGAAGCAGGGGCTCTACTGCTCCGATTTGGGCGTGATTGGATGCGTTGGAAAGCTAAGATCACAGGCTATAAGAATCTGATGGAATCTCACTATGCTAAGTAACAAAATCGTGTTTCGATTCAGTTCTACTGAATGCGACGTGTTCTGCCCACTCATATCCGTGATCCTTGTGCTCCACACTCTTCACCATTGGTGTCCCTTGGCTGCCCCAAAACCTTGGTAGCGTGAACCAGCAAGAGCTAGGCATCCTTGAGGGTGCCTCCACACCCACTAGAGCCAACAAAGGGTTATGGGCCCACGTGCCTAGACGGACCTTAGCTCTTCAAGCTTCACGCTACCGACGCGCGCCATGGCAAGGACCGAGCAAGAGAGCAGTATAGACGTCCTCCCGCCTGACGGGAGGGACTTCCCCTTGTGGAGGTGGACCATGGAGGTCTATCTTGATGACAAGGGACTGCTTGAGCTGGTCAGAGGTGAAGAGAGAGCTCCTGCGGCGTCCGCGACAGCCGAGGAGGTGGAGGCGTTCGAGAAGCGCAACAACGAGGCGCTTGCTCTGATCGCAACTGCGTTGTGCCCGGCACAACGTGCGCATGTCCAAGGATGCACGAAGGCCGCGGAGGCTTGGGCATGGCTCTGCAACGCACACGACCCGTCGTGTCTTCAGCAACGTCTCCTCCTCATCAAACGGCTTTTCACCCTCCAAGCCGATGAGGAGACCAGCCCGTCGGAGCTCGCGCAAGAGGTCAAGTCGATGGTGTCCCGCTGTCATCAGGCGGGATGGGCCATCGACTCCCAATTGCAAGTAGCGGCGCTCCTCCTGGCCCTTCCTAACAGCTGGGCCTCTACGATCACCAGCGATGATGATCTACGGGATAAAATGCTGACGTTTGAAGAGGCGGCACAAGTGGTGTGCGACCGGTGGACCAAAACCATCGTGGCGGAGCAAGGGACGATGTCCGCAGCATCAACCCTGATCGTCCGCTCTCAAAGAGGAGAGGGAGATAAAGGTGAGGAAAGGACATGTCCACGCCGTACCAAGAAGGGAGCGTGCCATCAGTGTGGCCAGGAGGGCCACTGGATAAGGGACTGCACAAGGGGAGCTGCGGATCTAGTCATGAAGGTGGCAGAAGGGCAGCAGACCAACGTGGCGGTAGCCCACTTCGTACGCTCCACAAGGGGAGCTGAGATGGCAGAACCTGAGGCGGGCGAGTGGCCGGCGTGTTTGGAGCGAGGAGGCTCCACCAGGCCCCAAAAGGGGACCTGTTACAAGTGTGGTCAGCGGGGTCACTGGAAGGCGACGTGCACCGCGGAAGCCGTGGACTCCGACAAGCGTGTCGGGAGAGGACGGCAGGCCGAAGCAGTTGTCGACATGCCATGTACTAGTGATCAGCTCCATGCTGCGGGAGCTGATGTGGTCGGGGACCACGAGGCATGCCGTGGGCATGCAACCTCCACAACCTCCAAGGGGGAGCACAAGGCGAAGCAACAAACAAAGGCTGCCGCCTTACATCACAATGGAGGTGATGTGCTCCGAGGAGGCAAAAATCAGGTGGAGGAGTCGGTCGGAAAGAAGGGCGCTGCGGCGAGGAGGCTTGAAGCGCCTGACCTGGCGAAAGAGGTGCTGTCCGTGAATCACCTCGTTGAGGAGGGACTCGAAGTGACCTTCACAAGGAAGGGCTGTCTCCTAAAAGAGGAGGGCAGTGGACGTGTCGTGGCACGTGGTGCACACAAAAGAGGTGTGTACCGGATACGTACCGACGTCCTCACGAGAAGGAGCCGTGACTACGACGTGGACAGCCGTCGAAGCAAGGAAGCGGTTGCAGCTGCATCCAAGAAGGGGCAACCTAAGGGTGCAGTGGGTGGTATGGAGGGTACCATCCAGGCTGGGTTGGGAGATCTGGACCAAAAGGCACGCCATGCAACGGGACGCCGGGTGATGGGTGCACAGTCTCCAAGGGAGGCAAAAGAAGTGGTCCACATGGCAGACGAGCCAAGGGAGGGCATCAACGGCAGGCGGCCTTGCTCTCCTAATGGGAAAAAAGGGTCCAGTGCTGCGAGAATGGTGAACCGGAGCCACAAGGTAGGCCAAACGGGTGCTGCCGAGTTCCATGCGGGAGCGGTGATGGATGCAAGGACGACCATACAGCAAGACGAGGACGGCAAGGAGGCACGTCCTCAAGGGGAGCACAAGGGGCTCCACACCTCAGCAGAAGGGGAGCAGCTACAGCAGCGATTTGAGGGCCAAAATGTGGCCGCTCAAGTGTTGGCACGGGGTGCCGGCAAGTCGCATGCACAGGGCTCCGCCTCACGGACTGAGAAGAAGGAGAGTGGCGGTAAAGGGCCGCACTCTCAACCGGAGAAAAACGCGCTCCAGGCTGCAGAGATGGTGGACCGGGGCCACAAGGTGGGTACAAAAGGTACCGTCAAGTCTCAAGAGGAGGCGTCGGTGGCGACTCGGAGGACCACGCAGCAGATTGAGGACGCCGTGAGGGCAGGTCCTCAAAGTGAGCCAAGGCGGCTCGGTGCAGCAGCGGACCGGGACGTAGAGCACCACGCGGCAGAAGGCCAGGCAGTGGGTGCACCGCAACAAAAGTGGGCGGAGGTGGTCCGAATGGCTGTGCAACAAAGGGAGAGCGGCAGCAAGTGGCTGAGCTCTCCATCGAAGCAAAACATGCTCCAAGCGGCTGAGGAAAGGACCAAGCCGCAAGGTGCGGTCAAGGCGTTGGTGGCTCCAAGTCCTCAAGGAGGAGGAAAAGCACTCAAGGGGTATGGAACGGAGGATGCGGCATGCAGGCCGGCATCTCCGGCATCCGCAAATAAGACGGATGTACCACGCAACATGCACAGGTTGGGAGAAGGGGGTGGTATCTCCGGTTCTCCAACTTCTCCCAAAGAGGGGGAGACTGTGCATGAGGAGTGCGACAAGGGAGCCGAGACCAAAGGACCGGCACCGGAAGCCCTCCCCAAGGGGGAGAGGCATGCACGTTTGGGACGTGCGGCGAGACAGCGGCAGCAACGTAGGCGACGGCTTAAGGAGCAGTCGCAGCTGTAGCACCACGGATCCCGCGAGGCTGGTTGCAAAAAAGGGCAAGCCAGTGCTGGCAGTGCAGGCGGCAACAGCTTGGTCAAAACGGCACGCGCAGAGGCGGTGTCATCAAGGGCTAAGATCAGCACCAAGGAAGCACTACAGCAAGGTGGGGGAGGTGTGCAGCACGCTGGGCCAAGTTCGCAAGGTGCCGAGGGTGCTAAAAATACAATGGTACCCAAGGCACACTCGGAGGCGCTTGAGGACTCAAAAGGGAGTCCGAGGTCTCTGAAGGCGGGGGAGGACTCCGCAAAGGGTTGCAGATCTCCCATGTGAGGGGGAGCAGTCCAGCGAGGAGGCAAGTACTCCCAGGTCATCTCGGGGAGGTGGCGGACTGCGGCGGCAAGCAGCAACACCAAGACAGCAAGGGTCACAAGGCAGGCCATGAGGGTGCTGCTAAGTCCCGTATGGGGACACAAGTGACGACAACGTGGAGCAAGGCATCCGCCGCTATGTGTTGTGATTGGTGGAGGGCAGCTAAGGAGAGTTGCTCACAGTGGCAGCTTGGCCGGGTGGCAGAGCATGGCAGATGTTCAAGGACAGGGCATCAAGGCTGCGGTGCAAGGGGGAGATTGTTGACATGGTGTGCCCCTTGCCATGACTGCCGTTGAGTGTACTCCCTGGTTCGACCACTGAGGAGTGGTCGAACCTGATCTGACTTTAGATTTGGATTCCTTGGATTTTTCCATGCAGGATCGAGCTTTCAATCGCTCGATTTCAGTGAGTATTCAGAAAGTTAGCCTAGCCCGAAAATCGGGTGTTGGGCGTGTGGAATCTGGTACCCGACATAGGTGGCGGGATAATCCACCGCCAGTGATCCTAGTTCGTCTCCAATGGGCTCCAAAGGCACATGGGCCATGAAGGAATGAATTTAGATGGTCCCCTGGACCAAGGCGAGCCCCTCCCCATGTTGGGATGACAGGAAGGGCGCTTCGACAGACCACCGTCGAAGCGCCTCCCTTCACTCCCGTTCGTGGGCATGGTGGGCGGCTCGGCTCCACCAAGGGTTACTTCGACGGCCGAAGCAGGGGCTCTACTGCTCCGATTTGGGTGTGCTTGGATGCGTTGGAAAGCTGAGATCACAGGCTATAAGAATCTGATGCAATCTCACTATGCTAAGTAACAAAATCGTGTTTCGATTCAGTTCTACTGAATGCGACGTGTTCTGCCCACTCACATCCGTGATCCTTGTGCTCCACACTCTTCACCATTGGTGTCCCTTGGCTGCCCCAAAACCTTGGTAGCGTGAACCAGCAAGAGCTAGGCATCCTTGAGGGTGCCTCCACACCCACTAGAGCCAACAGGTTTGTCTTCCCCCCTCTCTGGCTCGGCCCGTCCCCCGCCCTGCCCTCGACCCTCGGCCCCTTGGCTCCGCCCTCGGCTTGGCCTTCAGCCCCCGGCTCCCGGTTCTCCGGCCCTGGCCCGGTGGATCTGCGCTCCCGGCTCTAGTTGCAGCTGTAGCTGTAGTTCTGGGCTCTCGGCCCTTGGCTCTCGGCTCTCGGCCGCCTTCTAGCCTAGGCTAGTGTTTCCGCGCTCTAGTCCCCCCCCCCCCGGACTCTGGACTTTGAATTTTGGGCCTCTGCCCCCTCCCCCCCACCCCCTTGCTTCGTGTGGCCCCTGGCCGACCCCCCTCCCACGCTGTCCCTTTCTTGCTCGGCTCTCTGAGCCCGGGGC
>SZWC01002120.1:144153-159398 GCA_023375785.1 Penium margaritaceum | reverse complement strand
CTCTCCCTCGCTCTCTCCCCCTCCCCCTCTCTCTCCCCTCCCCCCTCCTCACTCTCTCCACTCTCCCCCTCTCCTCTCTTCCTTTCTCAACATTCTCGTCTTCCTCTCTGTCTCTCTCCTCCCTCCCTCCCTCCCCCTCTTCCTCGCTCCCTCCTCTTTTCGTTTCTCTCTCCCTCCGTTGCGCTTGTCCTACCCTTGCACCTCCGTTGCAGTCTCTCTTCTCTCCTCTTGTTGCCGCCCGCACCTTGCATCTCTGTTGTGCGTGCTTGGTCATGTCTCCCTGTCGTCCCATGTTTCGCCCCCCGGTTCTCTCCTCCTGTCCCGTTTTTCGTGCGTCTTGCTGGTTGGTCGGCGGCCGTGGCCTCTCGCACTTTTTTCTTTCTCTCGTTTCTGCCTCCCCTTCCCACCACCCCCTAACGACCGCCCTTAAATACACACTTCACACCATGGTTCTTCCCTCATCTCTGCTCACGGCTTGGTCTTCCTGTAGCCATCTGTTCCTTGCCTCTATTGCTCTGTCCCTTACCTCGTGTAGCGCCATGCCTGAGCTCGGTCTTGCCGGTGCCCTGGTAGCTATGGCTGCTGCCAGAGCTGCTCGTGCCGAGGCACCATTCGTCAATGCCTCCTCCCGTGCCCCTAGTCCCCTCACCTCTGATGGTTCTGGTCTTGCCGCAGAGTCCACCATTCTCTCCCATCGCTTCGTTGCGGCTGCGGCTGTCACTTCTGCTCTCGCCGCTCTTCGTGCTCCTCCCCATCTGCCTCCTCCCCCGCAGCCAGCTCCTCCTCACGATCCCCAAGCCCTGCTCTCGACTGCCATTATCGATGCCCTTGCGGCCCGTCTTGTCCTCGACTCCTCCCTCGCCCAGCCTCCCCTTGGTGGTCCTGTTGCCCACCCTCTCCACGTGGCGTCGCTCGCGGCCCTACGGGGATGGGCGGCGCTGTCGCTCATGTTGGCTTGGTTACTTCCGGTGGTGGTGCCCTCATAGGAGGAGTTGCTACAACCGGCAGTCCCGCTGCTGGTGTCATCCGTGTCTTGGACCGTGCTGGTGGTGGTATTGCGGCTGGTGTCGGTGGTGGTGCCATCCCTGCTGGTCTTACTGGTGGTGTTGTCGCAGCTGGTGGTTCCGTTGCCGCGGGTGGGGCTCCTGCCGCCGGAGGTGCCGCTGGTGGGACTGCTGCCTCTCGGGGTGTTGCTGCCGTTGGGGGTGCTGCTGCCGTTGGAGGTGCTGCAGCCGCTGGAGGTGCTGTTTCTGCCGGAGGTGCTGCTGCTGCTGACCCTCACGCTGCCCTTGCCCGCACTGAGGCTCGTCTCGACGCCATGACACTTGCAGTCGCCCAGCTAGTCAGTCTCGGTCTTCGCCCGCCTGCCTCGCATATGCCTCTCACCCCCACTGCCAGCCACGTTGTCGGCGCGTCTTTCAGCAGGTGGTCTGCTCGTTTTGTCGCGTGGGCACACATGCACGACCTTTGGGAGTACTATGACCCCGCTCGCACCCTCCCTCTCGCACACCCGTACCGGGCGCCCCTCGCCTTCCACCTTCTCTACTCAGCCGCCTCCACTGTCGCCCTCCGCCTGCTTGATCGCTTTGCCCCCACCTTCGCTCTTCCTGCTCAGCCCCGCCATGCCTGGACCTCCCTTCTCACACTCTACTCCTTAGACTCCCTTCACTCTGCCCTCTCCCTTCTGGCTGACGTCTGCACTCTCCGCCGTCGTCTCGACGAGTCTCTTCGGGCCTACTTGGGTCGCGCCGAGCTTCTCCAGAGCGAGCTGCTCACAGCTGGTGCCTCTCTTACGGACCAGGAGTTCGTGAATTCTGTCATGGCCGGCCTCGGTCCTGCCTTCTCTGGCGCTCTTACCTCCTTCCCCCTTGCCTTGACCCTACAATATGCATACCAGACACCTGGTGCTGTCTGGCCTGCTCTTCTTAACAGTCTTTGCATGTTCCAGAATGCATCCCATCCTACCGCTGCTATTGCCGAGCCTATCCTCCCTGATGCTCTACCAGGCATTCTCCCGCCCCCAGCCACCCATGCTCTCGCCGTCCGGGTTCCCGCTGGTGGTGGCGGAGGTCGCCCACCCATCTGCTGGAACTGTGACGCTGTGGGTCATTGTCATGACGCCTGTCCCCTCCCCCCGGTCCCCGACCTTCGTGAGCGGATTTCTCGCCAGCGTGCTCTTCTGCGTGGTCGTGCCCTTGGTGCCCCTCCTACTCCACCCCCTGGGCCCCTTCGCGCCGCTCCTCTCGTCCCACGTGGCGGCCCTGCGCCCCTTGCTACTACTGCTCCTCCTCTCACTGAAGATGCCATTGTCACCTTGATTTGCCGCGTCCCTGCGGAGGATGTCCTCGGCGGTCCTCCGCCCGCCGGTATGTCCCCCTTGTTTGACTGCATCGCCACACCTGCCTCCTCCCCACTGTCTCCTCCTCTCTCCCCATCCTCCCCTTCGTTGGCAGACAACCCTCCTCGCATGACCACCTATTGCCTTCTCTCTGGTACTGAGCGTGTCGCCTCTCCGTCTTGGGTTGTTGACGGGGACGCCACAGATCACATGTACCCTGTCTATGAGCTCTTCACGTCGTTTAGCCATGTCTCTGTCATCACGTCTGTATTCACTGGTGATGGTGCACCGTTGCCTGTTCTTAGTGTCGGTACATTTTGCTTGACGTCCCCTACCGGTGACCTGTCCTTATCCTCTGTCCTCTACGTTCTGGCTCTCGACTTCTCCCTCCTCTTTGTTCCAGCGCTTGACACTTGCGGTTTTTCTGCCACTTATGCACTTGGTCTTGCCACCGTCACTGATCACGCCATTGGACGGGTTGTCCTTTGCGGACGCCGCCTCCCTGGCGAGGGCCTCTATCAGGTTCTTGGCAACCACTCTGTCTCGTCCCACGTGGCCGACGCTGTCGCGCTTGTTGCCCTCTCCCGCTCTGCCCACTTGCATCTTCTTCACCATCGCCTTTGCCATCTCCCGGCTTCTGCCATTGCCTCTCTCCTTCACACTCTTCTGGTCGATGGGTTGTCCGACCCGTCGTTCCGTGCACCATGCGCAGCTGACTGCACCTTTTGTGTGGTCAGCAAGATGCATGGCCTCCCCTTTCTGTCCTCCCCCTCTCGTGCTTTTGCGCCCCTCGAGCTGGTTCATGCCAACATCCTTGGTCCTCTCCAGGATGAGTCCCTAGCCGAGCATGCTACGTATGTACTTAGCCTGATTGGCGACTACTCACGGTTTACGTGGGTCATTTTCCTCCACGTGAAGAGCGATGTTGCGGAAACCATCCATTCGTGGTACGCATCTGCTCAGCGCCAACGTTGTCACCAGCTCCTCCACTTTCGCTCCGATCGTGGTCGTGAGTTCTTTGGCGATACCAAGGCCTTTTTTTATCGTGAGGATGTTGTTCATGAGCTTTCCGCCCCCTATTCTCCTCAGCAGAATGGGGTCGTGGAACGCTGGAACCGCACCCTTATTGAGGGTGTCCACACCATGATAGCTGAGGCTGGTTTTCTTGCCCGTGGTCGGAGTTTCTGGTCCGAGGCTGCGCGCTATCGAACTTGGGTGAGGAACCAGATTCGGCACGGACCTCTTGCCCCTGACACCACGCCGTTCGAGCTATTCTTTGGTCGGTACACGGACCTCAACCAGGCTGTGGTATGGGGCAATATGGCCACTGTTTATCTCGCACCCCCCTCTAGGCCCGGCAAGCTTGACCTGCCTGGTTGTCTCTACATCACTCTCGGAGTTGCTCCTCACTCTCGGGCACATCAGTTTTGGGATCCAGTCGCACATCGCATCATCGAGTCATGTCATGCTCGCTTCTTTCAGCAATTGACATATTGTGCTTTCCGTGTTGACCGTACCCCTCCCCCTCCAACCTCCGGTACAGCGTACTCCACCGACGGTCTTCTCTACGCAGGGCCCCCATCAACCCCTGCCTTCCCTTCGGCATTCCCTGCCCCTGATCCTTCCTCCCTTGTCTTCTCTTGTGGCCTAACTTCCTCATCCTCCCCTCCCTCTCACCTCCTCCCTCGACCGTGCGTGCCCCCGTCGGTCGCACCCGCTCCCCTTCTGTTTCTCCTCCCCTCATTCCCTCGGCCCTCTCCCCTTCCCCTGTACCGAACCCCATCCCTGCCAGTGCCTCGCTTCCCTCCCTACCTCCTCTTCCCGTGCCCGTCACGCCCCCTCCGCCCCTGCCTTTTCCCCCATCCTCCGCACTCCCTCCGCCTCCCGCGTCCGCCTCCGTGCCCCCGGTCCCTTCTCCATCCACACCTCCCGTGCCTCTCTCTCCTCCCTTACCTCTGTTGCATCGCCGGGGCGGTCCGTCTCCCCCCTTCCTGCCCTCCTACCCTCGCCTGTTCCTTCCCCTCCGCCTGGTTTTCCACCTGTACCTCCGCCTGTTTCCCCCGATTTGACCGCTGCCCAGACCCTTGGTTCCCCCCATGTGTCCGATACCGCTCGTTGTCCTGACCCCGTCCTCCTCTCCATTGAGGACATCCCCGAGGACGTCACTCCGCCTCCTCCCTACCCAGGTGGCTCCCCACATCACCCCGATCCCCCCCCTCCCCTTTCACTTCGTCCACCGACCCCGCCTGTCCCGCCGACCGATGACCCCACACCCTTGACTCCCCTCCTTAGTGTCCTTGCTCGTGAGACCCTTCCCCCCCTTCACGTTCCCTCTTCGCGTCCTTCCCCACCCTCGCTTTCCCCGGCCCTTTGTTCTTCTCCTCACCCGCCCCCCCTTGCCCCACCGCCTCGTACTCGCCCCTCCTCCTGGAGGGACGAGTACGAGTGAGGAATGCCCCAGTCTTCGGTGCCAAAGCTCCAGATTAGCTCCCCCTCCTTTGGCCAGGTTGACGGTGCGTTCTTACGAGTCTACTGAATCTGTCCCCGTGGGGATCACCTTGGTCTCCATGATGTAGAGGCCTCCTTCGCGCTTAGCCTCTAGCACAGGCTCGCCGCCATCGTCCTTCTGCACGATTGCCCCTCTTCTCCTGAAGAGCACCTCGTACCCCTTGTCAGTCAGGCGGCTAACACTTAGAATGTCAGCCAAGCCGGGTACGTGCTGCACGTCCTTGATGACGCGCTGCACCCGCTTTCGGCCAACCACCACCTCCACGTCCACGTCTCCTTGGCCAGCCGCCAGCTCGACCTTGTCGTTCGCGACCACCATGGATTTGCTGGACTTGGTGTAGCTGATGAACCCGACCTTCTCGACCTGGCTATGATCCTCCACTCCAGAGTCAAGGCATCGCCGGTTGGCCTTCTTGAGGTAGTGGTTTTGAGTACCGTTGAGGAGCGCCTTCTTGCCTTTGGCGTCCTTGCCGCCGGCCTTTGCCTCCTCGGTGCACTCACGAGCCCAATGGCCCTCCTTGCCGCAGTTACGACACGCACACTTCTTGGCGCCCTTCTTGCCGCCGCCATGTCCGGCACCTCCCTTGGCCCCGCTTCCGCCACCACGCGTTTTGGTAACAAGGGCTGATGAGGGCGACGAGGAATCCCCGTAGCTCCGTCGCTGTGCCTCGTTGCAGATGTACTCTACGACCGCGCCATATGTGAGCTTGTCCTCTGCCCATCCTCCCAAGACTGTAATGACAGGGCTAAAACTGTCAGGAAGGGCCATGAGGAGGGCCATCGCCTGCAGCTGCGTGTCAATCTTCCACCCCATGTCATTGCACTGTGAGGTGAGCGACTCAATCTGTTGCATGGTGGTGATGACATCATCTCCCTCCTCGATTCTCACTGTAAGGAGTCGCTTCATTGCGAAGATTTTGTTCACCAGCGACATGGATTGATGGATGTCACAAAGTTTTTGCCAAGTTTTGGCTGCCAGCTTGAAGCCCTGGAAGTAGCCCCACTACGACTCGACCGTCCCAGACACCAGCAGCATGAGCGCCTCCGTGTTCTTCTTTGAGAAGGCCTCCTTCTGCGCTTCCGTCGCCGTCGCTTCGTCAAGGACTTCTGTTCCCTTCATGACCTCCAGCAGCCCCTTATGCGCGAGGTGTAGCTCGAAGTACCACCTCCATAGCCCGTAGCCAGGGCTACCTGCATACTTCTGGATGGACTGCGTCTCCTTTTGCGCCATTCGCGCAGTCTTAAACTCGGGGACCTCAGAGCTTGACGGCGATGTCGTCGCCGACGACAATCCCATCCGCCGCGAAAGCCGTGAGCGATTTGTAGACCGGTCAGGGCCGTGGGCCCATAACCCTTTGTCAGAAACCGGGGTGGGGCTCCAATCTGGCCCGACGGGTCTTGAGTGATTACGGCTATGTTTTTTGCGGATTCTGAGTCTAAACGTGAGCTTTTTGGTCGCCTCACGCTATGTTTCTGGCAGTTGAAGACAAATGTGAGATAGTCACTTTTGCGAAGGGAATAACGCAATTTTGCATTAGTTTTTTAACATGGACAGGATCTGATCATTTGTAGGGCTAGTCATGAGCTCTCCAACGCACCAAACCGTGCGTGATTTGAATCAGCGTAGCTCTCGCTACGTCAGCCGAAGCGTAGCACCCCAAACCAGCCGCTCAGTCGGCGGCACACACCACGTCGCCTGCCGAGGCGCCTTCACACATCAAGGACCCATCAAAATGCCATTCCGGAAGCGCAGATGTCCCTACGTGTAGTGGCGGTGCCCCTTGCACCTTTGGGGTCTGTTCTGATGAGTTAATCATCGAGTTTGGAGATGGGGATTGATGTGGGTCGAAACCTGTTTGCGGACCTTCAGTCAGAATTTTGACGAAGTCCCCGAGTAACAAACTGTATTACTGAGTTTCGGACTCCGAGCCAGGATTTTGGCTAAGTCCCTCAGTAACAAAACTGCACTACTAAATTCGGCGGATCATCCACCGGACGCCTCGGCAGTCCTTCAGGAGCAAAATCCCCAGAAAGCATTTTGTTACTCGTTCCGGTCAATTATTCACCGGAAGTCGAACCGCGGCCGGCTCCCAGAGCCGTCGCGTATACCCCAACTTTAGAAGCCCATATCTCCCTAGTTACTAGTCCGATTCCAGTGAAACAACTTCCACCAGATTCAGCGACTCGTTAAATTTCAGGGACAATCCTCCAATTTAGGATCCGAGCAAACATCAAGTCGCCATATCCGTCGACAATGAATTTCCTCTCTGGCGGCTCGTCGGCGCCTCCCGGCACCGCACTTGGGCATGCAGAGGGGCAATCTTCAGATGCTCATACCCATGCGTGCACAAAGCAAGTCATGCTGTTTGTGGTCCAGGGCTTTTTTGAACACATCAGCCAACTGGTCCTTTGTTCCGACGGAGTCGAGTTGAATGTCACCGTCAGCCACTGCGTCTCGCACATTGTGATATTGGCGTTTCACATGCTGTGTCCTGTCGTGTAGCACTGGATCCTCGCTCAGGGCAATTGTGCCTTGATTATCGCAGTGTAGAATAGTAGGCTCGAGCTGGTCAAAACCTAGCTCCCCAAGCAACATCCGCAGCCAGACCGCTTCCCTTGTAGCTTTGCTGGCAGCAATGTACTCAGCCTCAGTGGATGACAGAGCCACCACCGATTGCTTCTTTGACCTCCAGCTCACTGGCCCCCCTGCAAGTAGAAAACCGTAGCCAGAGGTGGACTTGCTTGTGGCTTTATCACCAGATAGATCTGCATCACAGTAGCCTGTGAGTGTGACAGTTGGGCTCTGAGTGTAGCGGATCTTCATGGCCGATGAGCAGCGGAGATACTTGATGCAACGTTTGGCGGAGAGCACGTGTGCCTTGGTGGGAGCCTTGCAGCCCTGGCTGAGCAGTCCAACAGCGTAGGATAGATCTGGCCGAGTACCCACAAATGCATACATGAGAGAGCCAACAAGGCTGGGGTAGGTCTGAGCCTCATGGACTTCTGCCAGTGTGTTCGGTGTGGCTGGCGTTGTGAGACTGTGGTCCAGAGTGAGGGGCGTAGCTGTCGGTCGCGGCAGATCCAGCCCAAACTTGGAGGCCATACGCGTGACATAAGAGTCTTGCGAGAGAGTGATCTGCGACGTTGCTTGGCAAACTTGAATGCCGAGGTAACATGTCAGTTGGCCCATGTCCGTCATCTCGAATGCGGAGGAGAGGGCTGCCTTGAACTCTGAGATTTCAGTCAGATTGCGCCCAAAAAGAATCAGATCGTCGGCATAGAGGATGATTCCAAAGCTACCGTTAAAGTAGACGAAATGATCTGAATGTAGCTGCGTCAGAGTGTGTTGAAGAAAGAATTCGTGGATCTTTTTATTCCATTGCCGTGGCGCCTGTTTGAGGCCGTAGAGGGCTTTGCGCAACCTGCACACCAAACCTTCCTTTCCTGGTTGCGTAAAGCCCTCAGGCTGCGCCATGTATACCTCTTCATCAAGGTCGCCATTTAAGAAGGCTGATTTGACGTCCATCTGATGGAGATGCCAGCCTTGACTGGCGGCCAAAGCCATGATGACCCTGATGGAGGAGTACTTGGCCACGGGAGCAAACGTATCGTTGTAGTTGACACCGCGTACTTTACTGAAGCCACGCGCCACAAGACGCGCCTTGTACCTGCAAGGCTTGCCATCAGCTCCAAGTTTGGTTTTGAAGACCCATTTGCAAGTGACAATAGGTACGCCAGGTGGTGGGGGGACAAGGTCCTATGTCTGCTGCTTGAGAAGTTGTTCATACTCTTTGACTGCTGTTGCTTGCCATTCAGCAGCTTCTGGTCGAGAGAGGGCGTGTTTTAGCTCACTGGATCAATAATCTGAGTGACCAAAGCCGTGTCCAGAGCTTCAGCAGTGTCAATGGTCTCCAGGGCAGAAGCAAGGCCTGCGTGCGTAGCAAGGCGGGTAGAGCGCCGTAGCAGCTGACCAGGTTGCCAGCCACGTGGCCAGTTACGACTGAGTTGTGGTGCCGGGGCGTGCTGTTGCTCATCAAGATGCGGCACAACAGGTGGGATGACTCCTTGATGTTCATCAGGTTCCAAGTCCACCGTCACCTTTTGAAAGTCAGGGGGAGTTTCATCAAGTGGAATGGTGTTCCACTCAGGTTCTGGAACAAGCGGTGGCGGTGCGGAAGAATGAGCCTGGGGACGCTCATCAAACTTGACACTGCGGCTGCGGAAGATAGTCTTGGTCACTGGGTCATAGAGCTTGTACGCCTGGCCCATATCTTCATAGCCCACCAGAATGCCCTTTCGAAAATGAGGTTGAAGCTTTTGCCGTTGGGTGGGATGAATCCAGGCATAACTGGATCCATCCACCCAAACACTTTGAGATAACCAATGTCCGGTCTGTGCCCAGTCCAGGCTTTAAACGGAGACACTGCATGTGGGAGTTGCCTGTAGGAAACAAGGTTATGAACGTGGGCAGCAGTGTTGATTGCTTCTGCCCAAAATGAAGGTGGCAGATGTGCGTCGTGAAGCATGGAGCGGGCCTTATCCAGAGGAGTCCGATTCATTCTCTCAGCTCGTCCATTTTGCTGTGGAGTGAGAGGGACTGTAGTTTCCTGCTTGGTGCCTTTGGAGGCACAGAACTTCTTGAGGACTTGATTCAAAAAGTCAGTGCCATTGTCGGAGCAGAAGCACTTAACAGAGAGTCCTGTCTCATTCTCAATCAGTCGAGTCTAGTTGATGATGAGTTCTGTTGCTTCAGATTTGTGACAGAGAAAATGAACCCATGTGTAATGGGTCTTGTCATCTGTGAGAACCATGAAGTAGTGTTTTCCAGAGATGGAACCGGTTGGGATGTGGCAGAGGTCCATGTGGATGAGTTCAAGCTTGTCAGTGGAACGAGCAGATGGATAGCTGTCAAAAGAGGCTTGAGACTGTTTTCCAGCAAGGCATCCTTCACAAACAGAGTCAGAAGTTGGAGTTGTTGCAGCTGCTTCTGGCAAGGAGTGTGCCATGTGATGCTTTGCCATCTTAGAGAGAGTGGAGAAGCCAATGTGACCCTATATTCTGTGCCAGAGTTCAACTGTTGTCTGTTCTGTAGATGGCAGCTGACTCGAAGGAGGAGAAACATCTTGGTATGCTGAGGCAAAAGCCACTTCTGGTGCTATGGAGCCTGGGATGTCATCCACTGGGTGAAGAATCGTGAGATTTCCTTTTCTGCTGGCTGTTGCTGTTAAGTCTCCAGAGGCAGTGTAGATTTTGCAGCTTTTGTCAAGATCAAATATAGCTCGGAGCTTCTTGTCATTCAGCTTTGTCACAGAGAGAAGGTTTGCGGACAGACTTGGAACATAGAGTACGTCATGAAGGACTCTGGAGACTGGTTGTCCTTTGACAAGTATGGTGATGCGCACTGTGCCTGTCCCTGTTGCAGGTATGATGCGTCCATCTCCTAGCTTGACAGCTTTAGGTGGTTGAATAGGAGTGAATTGTGTGAACCATGACTTGTTGCTGGTCATGTGACGTGTGCAACCAGAGTCAATGATCCAAGCAACCACACCGGCTACAAGTAAAAACACACTTTCAATGGTACAGAACGCGATTTCCTCCAGAGCAACGTTTCCAGTCGGAATGAAATCTGCCCCCTCAACCGTTGGTAGCGGTTGATCCAAGAGTTCTTGAGTTGGTTGAGAATGCTCAGAGGATGAGCTTGCAAGGAGAGGCGACCCGGGTGGTGAAGCTGAGGAGTCACTGAAAGCATCTCGTGCCATCATCGCCTGTTGGCTTCCTGGCTTGTATTTGGCACACCGTGGGAAAAATCTGTTGACATGCCCCATCTCACCACCGTTCCAGCATTGCACATGTGCCATTGATCGGTTGCCATTTCTAGGAGATCCAAAAGGTGCAGCTGAATGAGAGCGTTGTTGTTGTCGTTGTCTTGGTGGTGAGCCATGGTGTTGATGTACAGGACCGCTCATAGTAGCCAGCCTGCTCTGTCCATAGCCAGAAGCCCCATTGGTGTTGTGATGTCCAGAAAATGGCTTTTTGGGACCTCCCTTCTGGAACCTGGAATATAGTGCAGATTCAGGCCCTCCATGTTCACAGATATGATTTTTTTCAGCCCTGAAAATTGAGTCACAAACTCGTTCAAGGGTCAATGTGAAGGATGGCAGAGGGACCACAGGTTGTGGAAGAACAATTTGCCCTCCACCGCCTTGTGCTCCTGCTGCATTGTTAGGATTTTCAAGAAGTTGGAGTCGCTGTTCTTGTAGTTGAATCTTGGCGGCTTGATCTTGAATTTGCTTGTCCACGGCCAAACCTTGCTGTTGAGAGACCAGAAGCTGTTCAACTGTTCTGTTGAATCTTTCAGGACGGCTGCCAAGGCGTTTATGGACCAGTTGAGCTTCGGGAATCGAATGTCCCATGGACCCAATCTGCTCAACAAGAGTTTGAGTTATGGTTAATCGCCCCAAATTTACACACTTCATGATCAGTGTATGGAAAAGTGTATTTCTGCACGCAAGCATTTTTCAAAAAACATCTACATCACTGCATGTCAGCAAAGTCCACATGAACTTTCCTTTTCTAGAATTTAAAATTTAATGGGCTCTATGTTGTAAGTAGCAGTTTTTACGAACAGTCCATGTTCACTAGTTTGTACACTTCCCAATACACTTGTTGATACACAGTTTCACGGGCAAGGCCATTGGTCATATATGAAGAGTTTTTAGATGGGTGACATGGACATCAATCTTGGTCTGCTCCTCCATCTTCAAAGAATAAAACTCATTGAGGAGAGCCATCTTCTCCTGTTCACTGGTCATGTCATAGCGGTCTTTGAGTCTCTTCCATGCGATCCGCGGATTCAGATCTGGGTTGCTTTCTTTGATCAAAAATTTCAACCGCTCTGACATTTGCATAGCAAGCAGTGCACAAGCCTGCTCCTCCCTTTGCTGCCATGCTGCCTTCTCTTCAGCTGGAGCGTTGGGATCCAGTTCTTCTGTTGGGGGATCTGACACCACACCCCACAGTCCTTTGGCCAAAAGCACCATCTTCATGTTAAATGCGAACTCATTACAGCATTGGCCATCAAACGTTTCCACCTTGAAATGGTCTGCCACAGATCCGCCCACCATGGTGGGCATGAGCGAAGAAATGCAGATCTGGTCCTGCTTCTGCCTAGTTCTAAACTCAGCCGTCCTTTGTCCTCAGACCATGGATTCGTTGTCAGGTTGTTTCAAGAGAAAGCACGCCTCCTCTGATACCAAGTGAAGAAATTAGGATCGTTTCGTGCTTCTGAAATCACCTCTTGAATCCAGAACTAGTCACACAAATTTGCACTCAATGAACCAGTCGCTTAAAGCGACACCAGAGTGCAGACCACTGACACCAGAGGAGATAGTATGGCTGATGGAATAGAACAGGATAAACAGATACAAGAATGAGACTACGCTACCTACTGCTTAAATACAAATGCTCGTTCAGTTCCTGCTGTTCCTCCCTCGCTTTGCATGCCCTGTGGTCTGCACAGTGCCAGACGGCAGTGCCGTCTGGAGATGGCAGTCTTGTCGATCTCGTGTGAGCGTCCACCGTCGATCCTTCATCTCCAGCCATTCGTCCATGTTTGTAAACTTGTTCTCATCGGACGACGGTCAGCCCTTGATCGGCGCGTCGTAAAGATCTGTCCGCCTCCCCTGTCCTGTGCATCCCTGTCTCAATTGCTCGTTCCGATGTGCCATGTCAGCCTGAGGCACTCCGGTCTCTCGGCCTCCCCTTGCCTCGAGACCACTACACAGAGAAGTACAATCCATCTGACAACATATGCTGCCGGTTCCTCTTTCTCTGTCGCATAACAGGTACACAGCGGACAGGGCGAGGCATGGGATTACCCTCTCTCCTGATCCGAGTAGCATAGGGTAGGGTAGAGTAGAGTAGGTGAGCAGAGGGTCAGGGGAGAGAGTGGCGTCTCTCCCCTGGCCCTTTGTTTTGCCCTTAATTCTCTCATGCCCTCTGTCCATTGTGCACACATAACATATTCCAACACACTCAGGCGCACTCAGGCGCAGTCAAGCGGAGTCAGGCGCAGTGAGGCACAGTCAGGCGCACTAAAGCGCACTCATGCGCACTCAGGCGCACTCAAGCGCACTCAGGCGCACTCAGGCGCAGTCAGGCACAGTGAGGCACAGTCAAGCGCAGTCAGGCACAGTCAGGCGCAGTCATGCGCAGTGAGGCGCAGTCAGGCGCAGTCAGACGCAGTCAGGCAAAGTCAGGCGCAGTCAGGCGCAGTGAGGCGCAGTCAAGCGTAGTCAGGCGCAGTCAGGCGCAGTTGGGTGCAGTCGGGCATAAGTCAGGCGCACTGAGGCGCACTTAGGCGCACTCAGGGGCACTCAGGCGCACTCAGGCGCACTCTGGCGCACTCAGGCGCACTCAGGCGCTTGCAGGCGCACGCAGGCGCAATCAGGCGCACTCAGGCGCACTCAGGCGCAGTTCGTGTGCACGTGAGAATTCTTGCTCCAAGCCTCCAAACTGCCTCTATCAGTGTGTTGCGGCCTTGGAAGGGCCTCATTTTAACCAACAAGTATGCGGTGTTCAGGATCTCATTTTTTTGGATATTATAACGGCTAGTGTAACCAAACGCCCTTCATGTTGAAAAGGAATCTTTGTGGCCTGCGGCAACGAGGCCTTGTTCATTCTTTATGTTGAATTAAGGTGTTCAAGGTGAGTTTTTCTCATTTTTTTAGCTCTCGTTTGTATTTGCATCGTTGGATTGTCTCTTTATTATTTTTACTTTAAACTTTTGTTGCTCCAGGCCCATCCCGATATCCGTGAGAGGCATTCATCTCGGGGAATCGCGGCTCAACACCACGAGCAGCTTTTTATTCTTTGTGTTGATGTTCTGCGGATTTCTGTTAATGTCTTGTCGGAAGAGTGAAAGCTGTTTCAGAACTGATTTGTTCATTGATGATTTCCATGAGGACTTCTTTCGGGACCATTTAGGATTTTGGTGAATGCCTCCTCAGACCTGGGATTGGTCATCGGCGGTTTTTGCTTCGCTCTCTTTTGACTTCCGGAAGTGAAACTAAGCGCGCTTCCGCTGCAACGTGCAACACGTAGCATATCGTGCAGAAAAAGACGATTCCTTACACCATGTAAGACAGACTGCCGGCTAGTGAACGGCCGGTGGCCCAATAAAACAAAATGCATAGGAACGCATCATCTATCGGCAGTCACTGTCGAACCGACTATGGTGGTTTCCACACGAAGTTGTCAAAATACCTGACAACTCGTGAAAACCAACAAGGGTTGACAACCGGGTAGCCGCAGTCGCAGTCAGTCCATGTCAAACTTTGTCCGAAAGATCGGCGATCGACACGTCCCTTTGAAGCTGTGAACTCGATTTGCTGAAATTCGAAAAATAGTCTGGTTTCTGTGAGTGCGACGTTGATCGCGTCTGCGAATTTCTTCGCAAACAAAAACATTCCAGTGCGACGTCGGTTGCGAATGCCCGAACTCACACTCGACGGCGACTGCGGATGCGTGGAAGGACGACGCGTTCCGAACGACTGAAAGTTGTCAAGGTCATCCATGTACACGTAGGATGACAGCTGTTTCCACAACCCTAAACATCCGGAACCACATGGTTTACCACACTGGACGCCGAAGCGCGCTTAGTTTCACTTCGCGGAAGTCAAAAGAGAGCGAAGCATTTGTATCGGCCCGTCAGTTGTCAATACCTCCGAGCTGCAAGCCGCAACATGCACGCATAGAGGATCGAACCTGGACCTCTTCCATCACTGAGGAGCAAGTTCACCTCTGTGGCAAACAGCTTCTCCCCCCCCCCCCCCCCCCCCCCCCACCCCCCTTTGCTCCCCACCCCCTCCCTCATCTCTCCCCCCCGCCCCTCGTCCCACGCCTCCTCTTCCTCGTTTCAGTCTCCTGGTAGCAATGGAGAGCGACGTAGGCTACCCCTCTGTGCGCGTCACCTTGGACATGGACATGGGCATGGGCATGGATGACAGCCTGGCCAACAACGTCGCTCTCAGCGGCACTCCCCTCGCCGTGGTAACCGGGCTGCCGCTTGCGCCTGAGCAGCAGCAGCATCAGCAGCATCAGCAGGAGCAAGGGCAAGGGCAGCAAGATCGACAGCTTTCTTTTCAGGAGGCGCTGGAAAAGATACGGAAGGAAGCGTGGGGAGGCCTTTTCGCGCCTGAGGTGCGAAAGAACCTCTGACTTTGTGTTTTTGTTCTTGATTCTGATTGTTTCTTCATTACTCCTTCTTCTGCCACGCACTCTGTGTGTGTGTGCCACTGCAGCGGGAGCTGCCACAGCAGCAGCTGCCAGAGCAGCAGAAGCAGCACCAGAGCCAGCATCAGCAGCAGCAGCAGCAAGAGGAGCACTAGGGGGGGGGGGG
>SZWC01002120.1:123887-136330 GCA_023375785.1 Penium margaritaceum | reverse complement strand
CCAGGCCCTCTCCCCCTCCTTGGCCTCTCCCTCGGCCACCCCCTCCTCTCCCGTCCTCTCCTGGCCCTCTGCCACCCCTCCTTGGCCGCCTTCACCCCCTTGCGGCTTTCCCTCCCTCCCCTCCCCCCGTTTCCCCACCTTGACCCTCTCCTCCCTCCCGTCATGGCCTCGTCACCCTCCGATCCCCCGGATGTCAACATGCGGCCCGACATCCTCGGGCAATGGGCGGAGCACTCGTCTCGTGTCCGGAGCGCGCAGGGGACCATGTTGGCGGTTAGTGGCCCGGGCAGCCCCGCTCTCGTCCCAGTCACCTCTGTTCCGGCTGCTCCTACTGCGCCGGCCTCTGTGCGCAGTGGGCTATCCACGGTCCTGTAGCAGGCTCACGATCAGCTGATGGCGGTGGTCGCCAGCGTTGGGGATGTGCACGGCCTTCAGGGCCAGACTGCGTCTTTCCTGGGCAGGTTCTCCCAGGATCTAGCGGATTACTTGTCCCGTAGTTTCGGGCAGCTCCGTAGGGCGGTAGCGACAGTAGAGGGGGCGCAGGTCCTAGGTATGGAGGTCCTTCGGTCGGAGTTGAGGGAGGTCCAGCAGCACCTGGGGGGTGAGATGGCCTCCCTCCGGGACGAAACCTCGTCGGCATATGAGTCTCTGGACAGGACGGCGAGTCTTGCCAGGCAGGCGGCTGCAGATGCGGCGGTGCGGGTGCTTGCCGCCGCGTCCCATGATGAGGCCATGGGGACCCTCTTGTCCGCGCTCCTCTACAACTGGACGGAGGAGTCTTGGACTGGTAGGCAGGACCAGGTCCAGAAGGCCTCAGCTGCACTTGGCAAAGCGCTATACTCCGCCCTCACCGTACAGCTGCCCGAGCTGCACACGGCTCTTCGCCGCAGCCAGGCGGAGGGAGCGGGGGGTGCATCTGGCTCTGGTGCCGCCCTCCCGGGACCCGTACTCTCGGAGGTGCTCTCGGTCCTCCGACGCTTGGAGGGACGGCAGTAGCAGTTCCTTCAGGAGCAGCAGCTTCTCCAGCAGTGCCAGCCGTCGCTGCTCTAGTCTGGCGACGCCGACCGTGCTGGCCCCAACCCCCTCCTTTCCCAGGTTCTTGAGGGCATCGGCCGTTTGGACCAGCGGCAGCGACAACATCAGCAGCAGCAGCAGACTCTCCTTGACCGCCTGGCTGGCCTCGAGCGTCGCCTTGGTGCGGCCTTGGAGGCGCCTGCACCGGAGACCGTTGGCCAGCCCCTACAGGGGGCCCCAGGCGCTCCCCCCCTGCTACCCTCCCCCTCTTCTGCCCCACCCGCGACGGACAAGCTCGAGCCTGGCACACAGCAGCAGTCCACCCCGGCCTCACGCTCCGTGGACGCCCGGGGTGACGCCAGACGGCGGGGCCCTCTGGTCCCTCTTATTGGTGGGTTGGCTGACCTAGCTGGCCCGGTTCGCTGGGAGCTACGAGGGGTCCCAGCGCAGCGCGCGAAGTTGAACCTCCTCTTGGGTCGGGTCTGGCTCCGCCCGAAGGACCGTCGACTCGCGCTCCGTCTCGGTTGGTGCCTCGATTTGGATCTGGAGGAGCTGGGTAGCCGGTTGCCCATCCAGCATGGGCCTCCTCGTCGGACGGTGTCCTCTCAGCACCAGCAGCAGGTCCAGCACCTGCCGACATGTCAGGTGGGCTGGTTGCCCCCTCTTGCCCCGGGGCAGCAGCAGCAGCAGCAGCAGCTGTGACCCCAGGGTCAGCAGCAGCCGCACCACCTACAGCAGCAGCTTCCCTTGCAGCAGCAGCAGTTGCCGCAGCTGCAGCAGTAGCAGCAGTTCCTGCAGCAGCAGCAGTTACAGCATCAGCGGCTCCAGCAGCAGCAGCAGTTGCAGCAGCCGCAGCAGCAGCAGCAGCAGCAGTTGCGACGGCTCCAGCCGCTACAGCAGTCGCAGCAGCAGCAGCAACAGCAGCAGCAGCAGCAGCTGCTGCTGCTGCGGCAGCCTGCTCAGCAGATGCACCTCCGCTCACAGCCGCTCTCCCTCTCCGCCCGGCCGAGGGGGGCGCCTCCGGCCGATCTCCCCTCTGGTTGGTCCGATCGACTTCATCCCCTCCTGGCTGGATTACAGGACCTCCTTACAGCAGCTCCAGCTCGTTGGGACAGCCTGCCGCCGATCTCAGAGGAGGTATATCAGGGGGGGGGCGCGGGCAGGCGCCCTGCCCTGGGACTCTTGCCCGTAGATACTAGGGCATCCCTTTCTCACGTTCCTTTCTCTGCCTCAGCCGTTGCAGCAGGGGGTGTGGCTGCTGCGGTTGCGGGGCGACCAGCTGCAGGTGCTGGTGCGAGTGCATGTGCAGGTGCATCCACAGCGACAGCTGGTGATCTTTCAGCTGGATCAGCGGCAGCGTGAGGAGCGGCCACTGGAGCAGCTACAGCAGCTGCCGCCGCAGCCAGGACAGGGGGAGCTGTAGTTGGGGACCCCGATGCAGTGGGCTCCGTCGGGGCAGGGACCCCAGTCTTCGGCCGCTACAGTGAGCCGAGGGTTGCGCCAGTACCGACGTAGGCGCCCTCGTTCGCTGTCGCTCACCGACCTCGACCATCTTCTCCAGGCCCCACCCCTACAGGACCTGGACGCTTCCACCGCTCACCTCCTTTCCCCGCACTCCCCTGCTCTTGTGGACGCGCCTCCCCTCCCGCTTATTCTTCCCTCTGACCCGCTGCCCTACCTCCCCCATCTCCCTCCCACTCCCCCCCCTTGCCCTTTCCCCTCCGCCATCCCGCCATCACTGGGTATTCTTTGACGGGGCGGCGACATTGTCCGCGTCGCTGCTCGGAGGAGGTCTTCGAGCGTTGGGCCTAGCGGGCGGTCTCTGCCCTTGCCCAGCGGGTCTCCATTGCGGGCATTCGCAGCCAGTGTCCTGCGATACGGTTTCATGGCGTCGTTCACTGTGCAGCTGCAGACCCTCGGCCTGAGGAGGATATTCTTCCATTGGCGTATGGACTGGGTTTGCCGAGTGCCCTCTCTGTGTCAGATTTTTGTGCCTTTGAACCGGTCTTTGCCGGTACTTAGCTGCTTTTCTTTTCCACCGTTCATGTGCCGTTGGTGGCGGCGTCTAGAGTTGCGATATCAAGATATCGATATCGATATCGACGATATCGATATTGATATCGATTTTTCGATATCGATATCTTTTTTTTTAACATCGATATCGACCCTCAGGGGGTCAATATCGATATCCATATCGATATCGATATCGAAATATCGATATATCGTATCGATATTTCGATATCGATATTCAAAACGACATAGAAGAAGGGTTTGGGAGGAGAATATGAATATCGACCTCTGAAGGAGGGGGGGAGGCCCATCCTCAGAGGGCAAATATCGATATCGATATCGATATCGAACGATATCGATATCAATATCGATATCGATATTACGATATCGATATTGACGATGTTTTCGATATCGATATGAAAAGTCGCAACTCTAGCGGCGTCCCTTATACCCCGCAGATGTGCAGGTAAGGGGCGGCGCTGTTCTTGGTTTCTTATTCACCATAAAAAAAATCATAGTGCGATTAATAGCTACTTTCCATTTTCCAGAGAGCGATTGAATAGGCGATTTTAAAAAGCGATTCAAAAAGCGACTGGCGAGTTCAGGATCATAGGCCGTGCATTTGTCCTTCTGCCATTACTCTCTCCAACCGTCCATACCAGTGTTGACTTGTGAGGATCGGGATCGAGATCGAGATCGACAGGATCGAGATCGACCATCAAGGGAGTTGGAAGGGATCGAGGATCGAGGAGCACATCAAAGGGAGGGAGGGGGAGTTATCCTCAGAAAAGTATAGCCTTTTCAGTAGTGTCGACTAAATTGTCATCACTTAGCAGTCAGACGTCCTGCTTAGGAGGTTTGCCGGCGAACCATGGGCAGTTCGCAAAGCCCCAGGAGCACCAAAATTTTGAAATTGTGGAAGTCAACATCCGCAGCCAAAAGCTAGCGACGGGGCTTCCAGGATCGACCAGATCGAGATCGATGGATCCGCTATCCGGGTCGAGTGGATAGATCCTATCCCAGGCCCCTGGATCGAGGATCCAAGTCAACACTGGTCCATACACTCCTCCTCAGCACCATTGCAAATACGCAACCAACACACCATTGCAAACACAAAACCATCACACCATTGCAAACACGGAACCAGCACCTTGCAAACACGCAACCAACACACCATTGCAAACACGAAACCAACACACCATTGCAAACACGGAACCAACACACCATTGCAAACACGAAAGTTACACATCATTGCAAACACGCAACCAACACGCAATCAACACACCATTGCAGACACGCAACCAACACACCATTGCAAAGAGGGTGGGCAGAAATATTGTATCGACACAATATTTATATCGATATCGAGCCTCAATATCGATATCGATATTGATATCGATATCGAGGTCGATATCGATACGACATCGATATCGAGGCCCCAGGGGGGGGACCCCCGGACCCCTCTCCACCCACGCGACTAGGGTGGAGAGCACGATATCGTCGATATCGACGATATCGACTTTGATTTTTTTCTTCTTCATTATGGCCTGGTTGGCTCATTTGTAGCCATTCTAGACCATAACTTCACTTTACAACGCCTTTTTCGCACTAAGTCCTCAACGATGGCGCCTCGTCGTCCAAGGCCAACACCAACCCCTCTCACGCTCTTCTCATGGGTGGCCAACGCCGTCAAGGGACGGCGCTCTACAAGGGTGCGCAAGGAGCACCACCCCAAGGCAAAGGGGGTGGACACACCACCTACGTCCACGTCGACCCACGTGCCACCTACCTCCTCCTCCACCCCCACCCATAGTCCTCCTCCACGCGCCGTCATTGAACCAGGTTGGTCCAAACCTAAGAGCGCACGGTCCCCATGTCGTGAGCGGACCCCTCCTCTCCCCACGACGAACTTCTACGACGTGCTATCTACGTCGATGGTGGAGGCCGCAGCTGCACAGTGCATGCCGCCGTCCATCCTTGAGCCCTCGGCAATGCGCCGTGCATCTCCTCCACCAAAGCGCGCACGCCGCTTCTCTCCCTCCTCCTCCTCACTGTCCACAGAGTGGCCTGCACTTCCATCGTCCGCGTCGGTGCCCCGCATTGTCGCACGTTCACCGACGCCATCCGCCACCATCGTGCGCGATCACACAGTGTACTCTCCTTCTGGGCGGCCGCTCGACCTTCTACTTTCAGCAGCAGACCTAGCGTTGTCTGAGGATAACAGTGTACTGGTGGCGGAGGGAGTCGGTGAGGTGGTTGTTTCGCCGCCGTGGGCTGTGCAGGAGGTGGCAATGGTGGTGCTGGTGGCGGGGCAGGTGGGAGTGGTGGTGGTGGCAGCGGCGGTACAAGTGGCAGTGGTGGTGGTGGTGGTGCAGGCGACAGCAATGGCATGGGCGGTGCAGGCAGTGGTGCAACAGGGGGGGTGGTGGTGGTGGTGATGGTGCAGGTGCCAGTGGTGCGGGTGGTGCTGCAGGTGGAAGAGGTGGTGGAGCAGATGATGGCGAGGAAGGAGGTGGTGGTGCACGACCTAAGTGGGCGGAGGAGGATGGTGAAGAAGGTGGCGGAGAGGAAGGCGCGGAGGAAGAGGGTGCAGCGAGTGGTGGCAGAGGTGCGCACGGTGGGGGAGGCGGCAGAGGACGTGGCGGTAGAGTGTGGAGTGGTTCACGACAGCAGAGGCTAGCACCAGCCCGCTTGCCTCTGCCCCATGGTGCATTTGGGCCGGAGGATGTCGACATCAATGACGCCGACATTGACCCTGAAATTCGGGCTAGGATAGAAACGAGGACGTTCATGGAAAACTACTACCAGCGACGTACGCAGGTTGGCCGGCCGGGGACGTCATCTGCTGCATCCGCAGCTGCGGGCAAGGGAGGTGGTGGCAGACGTGGCGGAAGGGATGCAGGCAGTGGCGGGAGACGGGGGAGGGGGGGGAACCACGGGTGGAAGGTCCACACTTCCGCCACGTGGAGATGTTGGTTTATCATCTGCGACAGCAGCAGCAGCAGCACGTACAGCAGCAGCTGCAGCAGACACAACAGGAGCAGCAGTAGACACAGCAGTAGCAGTAGCAGTAGCGACAGCAGCAGCAGCACCAGCACCAACAGCAGAAGCGGCTACAGCAGCAGCAGCAGGTAGAGCAGCAGCAGCAGCAACAGATGTAGCGGCAGCAGAGATGCTTGAGGAAGGTGTGCGGCGGTCACAGCGGTTAGCCCGACAGCAGGCAGAGGAAGACGTTGTAGCCACTGCTCAGGCAGAGGGGTTGGAGCCTATTTTCTTTGAGGGAGAGGATTGGGAGGGTCTGGATGATTACGTGGGAACAGAGAAGGATGCAGCGGAGGACGGTGCTGCTTCTGATAAGGGAGAGGATTCAGACCCGGACTTTGACCCAGAGTACGACGGTCGAATTGTGAGTGATCCGGCCGTCATGCCGGAGTTCATCAACAGTTCACTCATTGTGACGTTGGGCCCGTGTACCATAGACCCGTCGGCTTTGCCAGAGTGGATAGCAGGAAAGTGGCGGCAGAAGGTGCGCGAAGCGGCAGGGACACAAATAGCGTTTTTCTAGAAGGATGAGCCGGAGATGTTGCACTGGAACTGTTGGTACGATTTGGTGTTGGAGGACTTGGCAGTGCGGCGGGACTTGTACGAAAAGATGGGGTTAGAAGTACCACGCACGCGGAACGTAGACTTGCGTGTTGCGCTAGACATCCTTGCTACTGGGCCGTGGGTTGTTCATCCGCGGCAAGAGGGGGTTGGCACACGGAGCGTTCGAGATGGTGGTGGGTTGGTGCTTGGGGCAGGGACTTCCATGGTGTCTGGGGGGAGAGGGAGAGGGGGTGGGAGTGCGGAGAGTGGGCGTGGTGGGCGTGGACGTGGGCAGGCGGAGGCGACCGATCGCAAGGGCAAGAGGAAAGCGGATGAGGCTGGGCCATCAACTGCACTGAGCGATGATGATGATGACGATGATGATCCGCTTTGGGTGGCTGGGGATCTATGCTTACCACCCTACTAAGTGATCGACGATCGAGGTCGACGATCGATCTCTATCTCTTGGGGCAAGTGATCGACGATCGACGATCGACGAGGACACAAAGTGCTCAGAATGGGCTGAAACTCGGCAGCCCCCTAGATTCACCCATAGCCTATCCATTCCCACCCTTAATCCTTACCCTATCCTATCCTTCTCCATCTTAAACTCATCAAACCCTTATCCATCTATTTATGTGGAGTACACATCCTGGACCNTCACACACACACACACATACACACACACCTATGCTGACCACCCTACTAAGTGATCGACGATCGAGGTCGACGATCGATCTCTATCTCTTGGGGCAAGTGATCGACGATCGACGATCGACGAGGACACAAAGTGCTCAGAATGGGCTGAAACTCGGCAGCCCCCTAGATTCACCCATAGCCTATCCATTCCCACCCTTAATCCTTACCCTATCCTATCCTTCTCCATCTTAAACTCATCAAACCCTTATCCATCTATTTATGTGGAGTACACATCCTGGACCCGGGTTCACTACCTTAGTTGTCTGGGTGTGTCTCCCGCCCAACCTCGAAATAGGCCAAAAGATAAGACGCGCAGGAAGTCCTGATCACTACCGAGGGACCAAAAAAAAGAAGAAAAAATAGCCTCGCTAGCAGGATTGCCTGCGCGTCTGTTTAGACGCGGAGGCAGTCCTGCGCGTCTTTCCGGAGACAGGACCCGCCTGCACCTCTTGACGCGCAGGCCACATAGCTTGCGCGTCAAGAGGTGCCCGCCAGGATGCACACTCCGTCAACCGCCAACCGTCCAACGCAATAAGAGTCCCCCCCCTCTCCCCCCCGCAAACTGCTGGTTTGAATCGCGAACTGACAGGTTTGGGGGAGGTGGGGAGCTTTCTTGCGGTCAGCGAACATGGGTGCCACCCATCCCCACAACGCCTCCGGAGAAGCGCGTCAACAGAAAGCCCCTCCCCCCCGTGACACTTCGCCGCGTCGTGGCTAAGTGTCGCAAGGGGGGGGTCGACGTCGACATCGAGCATCGACGCGGTCGACGACTGGCGATCGTCGACCACCTCCAGGTGATCGACGATCGAGGTCAGCATAGCTGGGGATGCAGCAGAGCGGGGGGCGACTGAGGGGGATGGAGTTGCGGCGACAGGTGCGGGGAGGTTGATGCCAAGCGCCAAGCTTGCGCGCAAGGCAATGGATGCGACAGAAAGGAGTGAGGGGACATCGACAGACTCTGACTTTCATCCACCAGTGAGGCCTACTGCGTCAGCTACTGCAGCAGCATCCGCATTGGCAGCGCATAGCCGCACAGCAGACACAGTGATTGCAGCGGGGAAGGACGTAAAGGTGAAGTGGGCTGAAGGATCATGGTCGGTTGGAGGAGACGATACGGAAGATGTTGGAGAAGAAGGAGGCGACAGGCAAAATACCATGGAGGGAGCTCTTTCCTAAGAAGAACCAGTTGGATCGTATAGGGGCGGAGGAGTTGTGTGTCATATGTATTGTATGGGTGAAGACGGGGAACAGCGGAACGAGCAACCTGGCAAGCCACGTGCGGAACAACCACTTCCGTACGGTCTTCATCAGGGTAACGCCGGAGGGGTGAGGGAAGTTTACAGGGGCAGAGGTCATTCACCCCAGAGGTGCTCCCATAGAGCGTGCCATCGCCACAGGGGATCCGTTGTTCTCTCAGGGCAGGTTTGAGAGGAAGCTCAGGCGTTTTTGGGTCATCCACGACCTTTCCTTCCGCTTGATCGAGTGTGATGAGTTCTGCATGATTGTCATCGAACTCAACCCGAAGGCGACACTCCCCAACAGGAGGGCCTTCGTAGCAGCCATCCATGGAGATTGGGATCTGTACAAGGCGTTGATGAAGGAGGTGCTGGATGCTGTAGTGGGCCGGATTGCCACGTCCGTTGACATATGGACGGGGCAGAACGGCCGGGCGTATATGGGCATCACTGCGCATTGGTTGAACGCGGAGTGGAAGAACATGACGGTGGTGCTCGACTTTATTGCAGTGCCAAAGAGGCATAAGGGCAAGTACCTTGCCCAGGCATTGCATTGGTGCCTGTTTGAGGAGTGGGAGCTGGAGGGAAAGATGAAGGCCATCACCTTCGACAACGCCTCCAATAACAAGAAGATGGCCGACGAGTTGGTGGCTCTCTTCCCAGATACCTTCGACCCGCAGTGGTTTCTTCGCTGTTTTTGCCACGTCATCTTGGCTGTGCAGGCCTTGTTGACGGCTGATGCAGCGGTGGAGGAGATGATTGAGAGGGTGCGCAAGGTGATGCAGACCCTGCGCAACTCCTCGTTGCTGCGTGAGCGGTGGCGAGAGCTGAGGCCAGAGCAGGCAGAGCGGTTAGTGGAGGACGTGCGTACGAGGTGGGACAGCACGTTGGCGATGCTGGAGGCATTTGTGGAGACACAAGCGACACGGCATGATTGGATGAGGGGGTGGACAGCAACTGCTTGACGACCTTTTGAGCTGGACGCGGCAGAGGAGGTGTTGATGGAGGCGCTGATCAGAGTGTTGCAGCCCTTCAACACCGTCTCCGTTCGGATGGAGAGCAAAATTTGACCCACCCTCCACTCGGTTTTATCGCGTTACCACCTCATGCGTGACCATCTCGCCACGAAGCAGGCTTCTGCCGACACGCTAGCAGCACTTGTAGCTGGCATCGTAGCAGCCGATGACCTTCTGTCGACCTACAACTCCGACTACATGACTGATGTGTGTTGGGCAGCCACGATGTTGGATCCTGAACGCGGCCTTGCACACTTCACACGACAAAAGGGAGTCGGTTTTGTTACGCTACAGGAGAGTCAGCGGAGGTTTGACGGCGTGGTAGCACCGTACATGGAGGCAGCCCATGCAACCGACGCCGCAGCAGGGCAGCAGGAGTCAGCAGCGTCGACTGCCGCGTCAGGTGCAGTTGGCAGCAGAGGTGCAGCAGTGTCACCAGTCTCCGCCACCTCCCTTGCGGCTCTCTCTTCCTCAGACCCCGCAGCAGCAGCAGGCAGCAGCAGGTCGGCGGCGGCAGGCAGTGGGCCGGCAGCATCAGGCAGCAGGTCATTGCGGCAGACAGTATTGGCGGGCTTGCATGACGAGTACGCCGACAGTGATGCTCGACACTCGCCTGTACCGGCCGAGAGTGAGGTGGACACTTATCAGGTGGACTGCACTCGGCATGACGTGGTACGCGGGACACCGACGACATTTTGGAGGGTTGAGAGCGGGAGGTGTCCAGGCTTGGGCGCTTGTGCTGCAGACATCTTCGCCGTGCCCGCGTCGAGCGCGCCGTGCGAGCGTGTCTTCAGCCAAAGCAAGAACGTGATTGGGCGCCACAACCTGGGTGACCAGACTTTGCGGGCACTCATGTGCCTAAAGTCTTGGTACAAGATCCTGCAACTTGATCGTTGAGAGGTACTACAGAGCGTTGTTGCCTATCCTCTTCTGACTCAGTAGTTTCATGTACGCGATGTATTCCTCAAATTTTGAGTAACAATTGAGCTCTCCCACTCACTCTCCCCCCCACTCTCTCTCCCTCTCCTACCTCTCTCTCTTGGCACACTCTTCAATGTCTCTCTCTCCCCCTCCCTCCCTCCCTAAACCCCTCTCTCTCCGTCAATCTCTCTCTCTCTCCCTCTCTCTCTCGCCCTCTCGCCCTCTCGCCCCTCTCTCTCTCTCTCTCTCTCTCTCTTTCTCTCACCAACCCTCCCTCCTTGCCCTGTTCCCAGTTCCATGTCTTTAAACTGTGCAAAAGCACCAACATGAGGCTCCTCTGACATGTGGCAGTCATGCCTGAAAAAAGTACAAGTCTCGAAAAAATTTTAAAAATTAAGTATTAGTTGATGGTCCAGATAGTATGGTCGATATCGATATTGATATCAACCGTTCGATATATCGATATTGATATCGATACATCGATATCGATATTGATATCGATATTGANTCTCTCTCTCTCTCTTCCTCTCTCTCTCGCCCTCTTGCCCTCTCGCCCCCCCTCCTCTCTCTCTCTCTCACCAACCCTCCCTCCTTGCCTTGTTCCCAGTTCCCTGTCTTTAAACTGTGCAAAAGCACCAACATGAGGCTCCTCTGACATGTGGCAGTCATGCCTGAAAAAAGTACAAGTCTCGAAAATTTTAAAAATTTTAGGTATTAGTATGATGGTCCAGATAGTATGGTCGATATCGATATTGATATCGACCGTTCGATATATCGATATTGATATCGATATATCGATATCGATATCGATATCGATATTGACCTTTAGTCAAAAAAATGTCGAATATAAAAACATCGATATCGATATCGAAAATATCGATATTGAAATATCGATATCGACAATATTCCCACTCTAATTGCAAACACGAAAGTTACACATCATTGCAAACAGGCAACCAACACACCATTGCAAACACGAAACCAACACACCATTGCAAACACGAAACCGACACACCATTGCAAACACGCAACCAACACACCATTGCAAACACGCAACCAACACACCATTGCAAACACGAAACCAACACACCATTGTAAACACGAAACCAACACACCATCGCAAACAAGCAACCACGACACCATCGCAAACAAGGCATCATGGCACAGTGCACCACGCAACAGCCTTGAATGCTATTGGTACGTGAACCCTCGCCATTCACCTTGCTCCTGTGCACTATCCTGCTCCATTAAAGTGTTGGAATGGAGTAACTGCACTTTCATGCGATGAGAAGACGCACCACCACAGGTACAGAACACGGCAGGACATTCGTTGTTGCACTGTCATGCTCCAAAAACACTTTTATGCTTTGAAAACACTTTTATGCTTTGAAAACACTTTTGTGCTTCGAAAACACGTTTATGCTTTGATTACACTTTTATGCTTTGAAAACATGCACCACCAAGGACAGTCCTGGTGCAGCATCTCCCAATTCATGCATCCAGCATCATGTCGAGACCGTGACATGTTCTTCTGGTCATGTCTGCACGCAGAAGGTCACTCGCATGCCATGCCACATGGTGAACTCCTCAGCTGCTGTCATCATGCGCATCATGCGCATGATGACACGTGAGTGTTTGTCCTTCCATGTCACATGCGCAATGCATGTGACATGGAAGGACAAACACTCTTGAGACTGTTTGCAAAAGTATCCGCGAAATGCAACATTGAAGGAAAACATTGTTCACCAAGGGAAGAGTGTTTCTACAGCGCATATGAAATGTGTTTTTTCCCAATCTTGCGGGACCCCTCAGGTGCGCTGACACGCATCCGACATGGAGGCCCAGGCGGTGGTGTGGCGATGCTCAAATGGTCTCCACGCGCGGACTGTCTCATGGTGGCAACCACGTACGTATGCTTGCGCGTGCTTGTGTGGTTTGTGTGTGTGTGTGTGTGTGTGTGTGT
>SZWC01002120.1:38066-67969 GCA_023375785.1 Penium margaritaceum | reverse complement strand
CTATGGACCAAGCCTCTCAACTTGCCCGCCACTCCAGTGCCTCTAGCACCAGTTTAGCACTTTGCCGGGCAAACCAGCTTCTCGCCGCAGAAGGTGATGTAGGTGAGGTTGGGCACTCCGCACAGCCCCGCGGGACACTTCTTGGTGCAGCAGCGGCTACCCGTGGCGCCCGGGTTGATGTCCTTGATGCACGACTGCCCCTTTGCAACGTTGCATTGGGCTGTGGTCGTGCACGGCTTGGCAAGGCCGCCTGTGTTGGCAACGCACTTGGCCGTGGCCCAGTCGCAGACCTGGGCGGGCATCGTTCTGCACAAACACAAGACAGTGATACAGGTCGTAAGATTCTGCGTCTGCAGCTGCTCCTACTGTTACAGCCTACATTCCTGCTGCCTTTGGACCTGCTCTTGTCGCTACTACGATCGCCGCTGCTGCTGCTCTGGGGCTTGTTGCACGCCCGCCTGGGCCTTGTCGATCGCCTGCTGCTGCGTCTGCTATTGCTGCTGCCCTTTCTGATGATCCTATTGCTGGCTCCCAGCCACGAATGCAGCATTGTACAGGAGCATCTTCGACTACCCCTACCGCAAACGCCGCTGCAGCAAACGCCGTTGCTGCAAACGCCGTTGCCGCAAGCGCCGCAATCACAAACACGACATCCACAAACGAAGAAGCCACTAATGCGCCGGCGGCACCTATAGTCGGCGCCAAAACCATCGCACCAGTCGCAGACCCCACACTCACAAACGGGCGAAGCTACTTACGCTGCAGTCATAGAGACCGTAACCACAAATGGCGCAGCAGTTGCGGCCGTAGCAGCTCACACGCTAACCAACTCCACTAAGACATGCCTCTATCGTCCGTAGACTCTTGTGAAGCAACAAGGCGCAACTACATTGGTTGCAGGAAACGGCCACTTGCTCACGCTGAAGGTCTGTGCTTCACCCGAAAAGTCCTTGGACGTAACGGACAGCGATGAGACTCGTTCTACACAGAACCTCTCGCTCACCCGGATGGAGTTTGCTTGCCGGCGCAGTACTTGCACGCGAGCAGCCCTCCACCCGTCTTCTTAAACACGCCGCACTTGTTTGGGCCCGGGCATGTAGCAACGGGACCAGGAAGGATGGTCAAGAGGCCTCTGTTGGCGTGAGCCTCCGCAGGGCGCACGGTTGCGAAGGCGGCGAGGACGGCCACGGCTGCCAGGACGAGCACGAGAGGTGCAAAACGCGGTGCATACTTGTGTGCCATGGCGAGCGGTTGACTGAGAAAGAGATGAAATGGTGAATTCTAGGCGAAGATTGATAGTTCAAACTAAAGGGAGCGAACCGCATATATGCAGGGGTCAAGAGTCCGCGTCGCATCATGACGTGCACTGCTGCTGGCACCTCTGAGAGGTGCCGTGTGGACTAGGTAGCGGTAAACCGAAGTTCATCCCGAGTCGCGCCATCCTTCGTGTTCAGTTTGCGTCTTCCTACGTCCCGAGAACAGCGCCGAGGGTGAGACGGATACATTCAGCGGCAGGGAATAGGGACCAACATTGCTGTCCGACCGCAGCCGCTCTCAGCCGCACTCATCTTTCCGTCACAGCTGACTCGACAAGCAACGGCGACACGAATGCCCGCACTGGTGGCATCCAGGGAGCAACCCTGACCAAGATGGCAGGTTGTTACATGGCAGGATTGCTGCCGTGCGAGATCTTGCCGCAAGTGCCTAAAGAAAGTTTTTTTTGAAAGAAATCGGACTTCGGACCAGGAGTCGAGGTCATATACGGTTTTCTCTGCGGTGGGAACGCGCCACCAGCCTCCACCGAAGGTTCCTGCGAACGAGACTCCAGCATTCCCGGGAAAAAACACTTTCGGCGAGATGCATTCAACTTCACAGGGATGACGACCAGACCAGTGGCTGCGCCCCATCTCCGCCGCCACGAGGACGAATCCGGTAGCAGCTGGTACCATCGCGATTCAAGTCTCGCAGATAAGCCATCGCGATTATTGTTCACAGGCTGTCCGCGGAAGTGTCTTTCGGTCCTTGTATCAGGAGTGGACAATCTACCGGATTACCGACGTTCATGATATGCACCATCCGGACTCGATAATTGAGGAAGACAGCGGGATCGATGGACTTCATCGCTCCGATCAAAGTTAGAAATAGCGGTCTTGTTTTTTAACATTCGGCAACCACTTAAGGGAACGGCGCGGATGCTACGTCGGACTCTGCATGTAATGAAAGTCCGACGGAACATCGACGCCGTTTGCCTATTTAGCCAGCTTGTGTTCCAAGTTTTCGGTCGAAGCGATGGCGGCCGTCGTCATTTCTCGCCCACTGAATTAACCTGTAGTCGTATTCGAGAGAGAGTCCGGATGGAGAAATCAACCTCGGCGAAATAAATCCATTTCGAAAGACTTCCGAAAGACTGTCTGCATTCCCCAACCCAGTAATGCTTTCGGCAAAAGTTGTATTGGCCCTATCCGGTTGCTTTTTCGTGTGCTTATAAGCTTTCCTTCTCGATAACTCGATAAGTCGATTACGCCGATGACACGATTACTCATCACTCACTGTTTATGTGGGATTCACCATTGTGAGTTTCGATGTGTCTGACTGCCATAGCAATCTTTTCCTGTATTTGTGACAGGTTCAATCTTTTTTTCTCAGTGATACTCGAAGTTGATCAGAACAGAAACAATCGAACAATAGTGCAAGCCACATTTGTAAAAAACCTGCAAATATGTAAGAAGATCATCAAATAGGCATGATTTGTAAAGGGATGAGGTTGATGGTCTATAAATGTAGGAAGAAAATCAAAAAATTTGTACCAGAACGTGAAAGGTTGAGGCAAACTTAAAAAAGTATGAAGACAAAGTGTGGTGGAGGTGTGGGTATTTGGGATGAAGACAGAATCTGGGCGGGACATTAGACACAAGGACAAATTAAATGATGGGTGTGATCTCAACTCCACAAGTACGCACTTCTCTTGTAGTTCGTTGTTCGAAGTTTGAAATTTGAATGTACGAGCACCACACTAGACGCTCCCTGTGCGAGCGTCTATTGCGGTACGTGTGCAGACGCGCAGTTCATCACTCAAAAGCGAGCACACCAATGCTTCGCACAAGTATCGAACACTGCCAGTGAACAAAATACCAATATGACCAAAAACCATAAATAGGGACAAACCTAAATACAGCCAGTGTAAATAAGGAAAAATACAAGAACTCGTCAAAAAATTTATTAAACCACCTTTTACGTCCTACTATGTTAACCGGATTCGTGATATGGACAAATCTGCCATAAAAAAAATCAAATTCTCTAAGCTGCCATGAATAGAAATCATGCTCTGTTCTCAGTGAGAGTCATTTTGTTCAAGGCTAGACCTTAAACCCAATAGAGGCTCACGTACCATGACATAATAGTGGCCTCCATTATCCACTCATAGTTGACTCTTTAAGAAACGTTATGAGACATTTTTGTTGCAAAATTTTATACGTTCCCTACACAATCACAAGAAAACTTTAGAAGTTTCAAGATTAAACAATATTAGACCGCTACTTACTAATCTTTTGTGAAAGTTGAAATTAAATGCACTTTGAATGGCGATGTTTCAAATTAAGTGCACGTTAATATTAGAATACAACTATTTTTTTATTATTTTAAAACATGTTTGTATTGAGTGTGACATATTAAGTATCAAAGAAATATTTCATTTGAAATACCAAGTGATATTCATTACATTTGTTTATCTCAAAAAAACATTATTTATTTCTTGAGAAAATCAACCTTATTTTTTCCCTAGTGTTTGGCCAACTTTGTTAGGTTTTATTAATGGTTGGTAAAGTGAATCATGTATGCTTGACATTGCATGGAAATTCTTGGCAATGCATGGAAATGCTTGGAAATGTGACGGCAACACTTGGGAATGCTTGGCAATGCCAAACAATGCCTAGGCAATGCCTGGCAATGCTTGCAAAAGGTCTGGCAATGCCTACCAACACCTTGGCAATGCTTGGCAATGCCTGGGTAATGCGAGGTAATGCCTGGTAATACATGGCAATGCGTGGACAATGCCTGGCAATGCCGGTAATTTGAGAGTGTGTGCTCTCAGGAGATTTAGCCTTGGTGTGAGTGGAGAAAAAAGTTTCAGCGGAAAGAGAGACTTGGAGATGTCAGGAAACCACAGCTGGGAAAATACAACTTTAATACAATAAGCAGAGTACAAGGTTCTTATAGTGTTTGGTCAGCCTGTCTTGGCCCTGGTCTGCTGCTCTCCTAGCTTGTTATATCAAGCTAATTGCACTTGAAGCCGTTGTCCTACGTGCACGTAATACGTAGTGCAAGAAGTGCCTCATCTTTTACCTATCCAGATCAACGGTTCGCCTTAATCCTATTCGCATGCACGTTGGGCACGCTCTGCTCCGGCAAAACTACCTTGTTGGTCGCGTATGACTCCGGCGGTGGATGCGGTAGGTCGCAATAAGTGGTTTTGCTGTAGTCGTTGACCGCGTCCGTCATCGGAGGTTCACCGCCAAGATACCCCCTCAGTGGGTGGCGTAACCATCACACCACTCGTCGAGATGGTGACACACAACCTCACGTTGAATGTTTAGAACATGCCTGCACGGTTACGTGTGAACCCCCTGGCCAACGGCGTGATCCTCATGTTGTCGCTTGCTTGCTCAGTACTCCTGCACGCGTGATCCAGAGGTTTGGGTCGCGATAGGTACGAAGTAGGGAGATGTGGAACACTAGATGGATGGTGTAGTGAGCTGGCAGCTCCAGCTTGTAAGAGAGAGTTGATCACTACTCTAGAATTTGGAGCCCCACCCATCGTGACTCCTCTGCAGAGCAATTCTTATGAGCTTGAAGTTTTTGCTGCTTCTTTGCCTTCAACAGCCGTTTGTGCACCACGTCCCAGGTGGTGGCAAAACCGTCGGAAATCTATTACAAAGCCGGAAGAGATGTTTTGTAGCAAGGAAGGCTGGGCTCTGTGGCTCGTGGCCATAAACCACCTCAAACAATGACTTTCCTGTTGATGCTAACACTACTGAGTTGTAAGCAAACTTTTCCACCCTGAGTTTTGCTTCCCAACCCTCTCCATCCGGTGGTTCCATGCTCCGCAACAACTACTCTACAGTCTAGATCGTACGCTCTGTCAGCCCATCGCTCTATGGGTGGTACGTTGTGGTCAGTTGCACCCTTGTGCCTAGATTCTCCATGAAATCTCTCTAGATTCACGAATGAAGCATGGATTGTGATCTAAGACCACTGACTGTGGCACTCCATACAACTCGATGACATAATTCAGGAGGAGTTGAGTTGTCCCGGCATCCGTGATACTCTCAGTCCACAACCACCAACGCCGTGTAGTTACATTGTTGCGTAACAGGCAACCCATCGATGAAGTCAAGCGAGATGTCTGTTCATGACCTTTAAAAACAGGCAAAGGTTGCAGCTCTCCAGGTGGCTTGGTTCTCCGTGCCTTGATTTGTCGTCACACATCACAACTGCTCACAAACCTCTTGCAATCAGCCGCCATTCATGACCACCAGTATTGGCGTGCCAAGGCCTTGAGCTTCTTGTCAAAACCGAAGTGACCCGAGTAGTGGGTATCATGTGCCTCTTCCAGTACCAACAGCTTCAATGGCACGTATTCCGGCACGACAATCTTCTGCTCTTGTCGTCTTTGCCAATACACTCCATCCCATGTTGAGTCTTTTAGCGCACCACCCGTAAACTCACCGTCCATGCTATAGCCATGCTTGAATAGACTATGCATGACAGGTGATCCCATCAGCATTGAGATAACATTGAGTCTCAAGTCGGGCCTCCTTGACAGAGGGTTTAGCAGATTCACCTATCTAGGCTTGTACAAGATCTTGTAGTCATGACTCCTTTCTTTGAACTTTATCCAGCGAGCCTTAAGGCAACTAGGGTTTGACTACGGCTACAGGTACTTCAGGGTGTAATGATCCGTGAAGACCATGTAGTACCACAAATCGAGATAACACCTATAGTGCTTGAAAGCATGGTTCACAGCCAACATCTTGTTCTTGTGGATTGCGTAGTTCAGTTGTGCACCTCGCAACTTGCGAGACGCGTGCCCAATCGGCTGCGGCCCCTTATTGTGATCTCGTATTAGCACCACCTCATTGGCATAATCGCTTGCGTCCGTTGCCATGACGTACTCCTTAGAAATCTGGATGCACCAGGACTAGAGTGTCACAAATTGTAGACCTGAGCTCCTCAAAGCTCTTGTACTCCTTCTCACCCTTTCTCCTGGCGATACTTTCTTAGCAGCTGAGTTATCAGCACACCCTTCTTTGCGTACCCCCAAACAAAATTCTGATAGTGGTTAACAAACCAAATGAGGACGTGGATATCACGTACGCACTTTGGTGTAGGCCACTGTTTCACTGCTTCCACCTTCTTGAGGTCCATGTGGAGACCCCTGCCGCTCACAATGTGCCCAAGGAACTCCACCTCCCTTTTCTCAAAATTGCACGTGGAGAGCTTAGTAAACAACTTCTCCCTCCGTAGAGTGCCTAGCAACTACCAAAGATATTGCTGATGCTCTTCTAGAGTTCGAGATTAGATGAGGATGTCCTTGAGGAACACAAACACAAACTGGTCCAACATAGGGTGGAATATCCTCTTCATGAGGCTCATGAACATTACAAGAGCATTGGTCAACCCAAACGGTATGACGAGGTTCTCAAAGTGGATGTACCGCGTCTGAACCATTGTCTTCTCCATATCCTAATCCATAATTTGGATCTGATGGTATCTGGAGCGTAGGTCAATCTTGTTCAAGTACTGTGCTTCCCTCAATTGGTCAAACAGCTCCTCAACCCTTGGTAGCGGGTATCGGTTTTTGATTGTTACATTAGTTTATGCACGATAGTCCATGCACATCTGCAACTCCCTTGTCTTCGTCTTCACAACGAGAACTAGTGCAGTATAGGGTGACACAAATGACCTGACAAACCCCTACTCTGTTAGCTCCTCCAACTGCTTCTTAAGCTCTCCTAGCTTGTTGTTGCTTATGTGATAAGCAGCTTGCAACATGTCGGAGTCGCTCCCGGAATGGGCTCAATCTCGTGGTCAATATCCCGCTTTGGTGGTAAACCCTTTGGCAGCTCAGCAAGCAACATGTCATTGTAGTCGTTTAACACTCCCTTGATACCTTAAGACAGCTCTGCTACTGGTGATTTCTACTGATCTCCCTCTTGTTGCTTCCCCTCTACTTCCATACTTCCACCTCTTTAGCTGCTTCCTTCTTCCACATCCACAGAAGATACACTTGGTCCCCCCTGTGTTGACAGCGCTTCAGCTGTACGTAGCTCAACTATGGCATCTTACCTGCCTTAGTTTCCCTGTCCTTAGCCCATGACGATAAAAAATTTTGCTCTTTGCATTTCTTCACTTTCACTTGGATACGCACCCAATCCACAAAAGGATTCTAGCGGTGTAGCCTGAGCTCCAAAATGGTGTCGTACGCATCCATTGGGTATGTGCAAAACTTCACCTTGCACGACAGCTTGCCCAGACGGACCCCTCGTGCTGGTTGCCTCTTTGAGAGGCAACCCGCACTCCAGCTCTCCTTGCACCAACTTGACCTTAGTTTGCTTTCCAGGCTGTTGTGGAAGCCTCAGTCTTTCCACAAGCTCGTCACTCAAGAATGAGTGTGACGCACTACCATCCAACAATGCTTTAATCTGCGGGCGAGTCTGGTGCCCCTCGATGAATTTTTGGCTCTTAGGAGGGTTCTTGGAACGTTCTCGCTCCCTTCACTCTAAAGCAATACACTCGTCAGATCCCTAGTTGTCAAAGGACTTTCACGGCTAGTGTTTGCTGATGTAGACGAAGCTTTCCCAGCAGTTGGCCGTCCGCCACTAATTTCTGGTTGCCAATTCCCTACTTCCTCTCTTGCTGTCTTTCTTGTGTTGCCCAGGCTTCCTGCACTTCTTACATTTCCCACCATACGGCTTTTTTTTGTTGCTGGCCTCCTTACAGTGTGTCAATTCCAATGGGGTCAGCTTGTGGGTGTTATACTTAACGCCAGAAGTTCTCCTACTTTCCACAAAACCCCCTCTATGGTAGCGTAGCACATCAATGAGCTATGTAGTGGCCATCATCAACTGGAACTCCATGATTCTACTTAGTGCCATCGTACCTTGAATCTCCGCCTTCAACTGATCGTGGTACTTGTCCGCCATCTCCGGCTCACTCATGTCGTCAATCTCCGAGCACAACACCAAGAAACCACATCGATAATTCTGGACTAATCTGATCTACTTCAGCTACTTGTTGTGTGCAACCATGGAGGCATTCAGGAGATCGAACCAATCTCAGATGGCTTGCTCAAACCGCTCCCACGTCGTCAGCACGCGTGCTTCAGCTTGTCCGGCGCCTAGATGCCACAACAGGACATGTTGCACACCTGTGTTCCCACCTCCACTTCGAGTGGCCAGCGTATTCAGCTGCCTCCACTACTCTAATGCTGCTCCACATGATAGTGTCACCACAAATGATACACGCACAACATTGGAGAGTGTGTGGATGGAGTGGGAGCATGTGGTTGTGTGATACCGTCGGATGAGTGTGTTGCGGTCTCGACGGATAACGTTGGAGAGTGTGTGGATGGAGTGGGAGCTTGTGGCGGTGGTGTTCACGATATATCTCCCCCACCATCCCCAAATGTTGTGGCTCTTGAACAGGTGAAAGTAGCCGCAAAGGAGAATGGAGAAGCAACGGAACAGTTTAGTGGTGGCAAAGCAACGGAAGCGGATGTGGTTGTGGAGCAACCACTTGCCACGGTGGTCGTCATTGAAGATGCAGAAGTTAAGGAGGAGCCAAAGGGCATCCCTATTGCCCATCCGATTATTTGACAAGTGCGGCCTTGTCAGGCGAGTCAGGGACGGCACCGGCGACAGTGGGTGGGGAGAATTTACCTCGACCATGTGGCTCTACCAACAAAGCGTGTGAAGCATGTCAAGACAGTGGGAGTGGCCACATTCGTTGGCCGCACTGAGGATGGCATCGGGGATGGTGGACGTGAGGCATCGCCCATCATCAATGCAGAACCCATCACCTAGAAGCCCGTCATCAATGGCATCATGTGGCTTGGCATGTGCATCGGTGGTGACGGCATCAACATCGACCTTGCAAACACAAGCAACATGGAGGCGACCATGCCGCCGGTGGCCATCACGCGCAACAAGCTTGGAGAAGAAGATGAAGAGATGAAGATGGTGGACACCATCTAGGGTGCTCCAATCCTTTTTGCTTGCATGTGGATGTCCATGTACCATGACTATACGTAGTCGGCAAGTGTTCGCCAAGTGGGAGTGTTGGTGGTTGGGTGGCAAAACCCATCGACGCGAGCAAGCCTCCGGGCAGTGGTCTCCTTGACCACGCGGCGGCTGAAGAGCGAGAGAGAAACAAAACAAATGGCGAAGCGACGGAGTGGACCGGCCATAACGGCCGGATAGCTGGCAGACCGGTCCCGGCAAAGTTTTTTTCTTTTCGCTACCCATCGACCGCCGAAAGAGAGGTTTTTGAGGTTTTTGAGGTTTGGAGGTCTGGTCCAGCAGTCTCCCTCTCATTCAACCTCAAGGAAGTAAGGTTTTTACGCTCTGGAAATGAAGAAAAAAAATCCAAAGGTTGGCTCTTGCATTAGCTTTGAAGTCTGGTCCAACAATCTCCCTTCCGTTCAACCTTGACGTTGTCCGTCATAGTCCGTGCCTTCCACTCCTAGAAGACTATAGAGCTCCGATAGTGCTTCTGCCCAATGCATGGCTCTGGCTCTGGTACCAAAATTGAGAGTGTGTGCTCTTTGGAGGTTCAGCCTTGGTGTGTGGAAATCACAGTCGCAGTGGAAAGATAGACTTTGAGATGTCCACAAGCTAGAGGTGGAAAACATAGGTTCATTCCAATGAGCAGAAAACAAGGTATCTATTGTGTTCGGCCGGCCTGTCTTGGCCCCATTACTAGGCATTGGCAGGCAGTTCTCTAGGCATTCCCAGGAATAGCCTAGTAATTTCCAGACATTTCCTAGGCATTGCAAGGCATTGTCGAAGCATTGCCAGTAATTGCCAGGCATTTCCTGGGCATTTCCCAAGCATTTCCAGGCATTGGTATGCATTGTCTTGGCATTGCCAAGCTTTTTCCTGGCTTTGCCAGGAATTACCATGCATTTTTCAGGCATTGCCAGGCATTGCTTCGGCATTGCCAAGCATTGCCAGACATTACCTGTATATCCATTACCTGTATTATCTTTTCTTGGCATACTCGGGGCCTTGCCTTACTTTGGGGGACAATTGGACCCAATTCTGTGTTTCGGAAATTCAGGTTGCGGTCGAGCTCGACTCTGCTCCACTGCAGACGCAAGGAGGAGGAGTAGCGAGTGAGCGAGCGACGACGTGAGGATTACGCCATCGTCGGAGGAGGCTAGCACGATACCCTGCGTGTGTGTTCCAAACATGCAACACAAAACTGCGTGTCACCCTCTTGGCAAGTGGCGTGAAGGTTACACCACCCATTGAGGGGCCTTGGCAGCGGACCTCCGACAACGGACGCGGTCAACGGCTACAGCAAAACCGGTGACTGCAACCTATTGCACCCGCAGCCGGGAGTCATACGCGACCATCGAGGCAGCTCACCGGAGCAGCGCGCCCCCACCGTGCGCGCGGACAACATTAAAGATGAACCGTCAATCTGGATAGATCGACGGTCGGGTACTTCTTGCACTAGGTATTGGGTGCAAGTAGGGCACCGGCCTGAGGTGCAAGTAGCTTGATATGGAAAGGGCTATGCCTAGAAATTCCTGGCAATGCTTTGACAACGCATGGCAATGATTAGGCAATGCTTGGCAATGCCTCACAATGCCTGGGCAATGCTTGGCAATGCATAACAATGGTTGGCAATGCCCTATCAATGCTTGGCAAAGCCTGGCAATGCCTGGGCAATGTCTAGGCAATGCCTGGTTATGCCTGGTAATGCCTGGGCAATGCGTGACAATGCCTAGGCAATGCCAGACAATGCTTGGCAATGTCTGATGGTTGAACAATGTGTAGAAAGTTTTTCTATGTCACAAAATGACTTGAAATTGCACATGTAGACAAGGATAATGTGGAAACCATTTTATGAGTTAGGGTAACATGCATTTTCAAGTGCGTCTGCCTTCCCACATCTAGAAAAAAAGATGTTTGAATCCATACCATCTCAAAACTTATGGTTAAAGCCTATCACGTTTATGGTAACATTTTCTTTGAGAGCCTTCTCTCCAAATCACACCTCTCCTACATGATGTTATCAAGCCTTACAGGCCATCATCTGATTTGGCAAAAACCTCCAAACCTTTGTCTAGACAAGTCTTGCACTTTTAGAGGTATTGGACATTCTCATGCAATGAACCATTTCAATTCATGGACTTTTCTTTTGGGGGTCCAACGAGGTGCACTTTGGTCTTTCAAGGTGAAGTACAGTAGCTTGTAGTCCTTACGGAAGAGACACACATCCCACATGTGAAGTACAATCACAATAGCAAGGGGCTAGCCAATGGCCACCTTTGCCAAAAGGACGGCTAGCCAATGGCCAGTAACTCGCTCGCTATTGGCCAGCTGGCAGCTGGCCGGGTGAACGCACGATGGCTGGCCAGGTAACTGGCCGGCCACATGCCAGCCGCCGGCAAGCGAAGAGGCGAGACATCAAGGATGGAGGCCGGTGGCCTCGAGCCCCCAACTTTGCCCTGTCCTCCTTGCATCACAGGTTGAGCAAGATAAGGGGAGAAGGTCATAGTGTGAATGCGTAAGAGGAAATCAGAAACAGTGGCGTGAAATCATCTAGAGTCTCTTGCACAAGAGGACTTTGTACAAGGATGTCAAAAATGAAATTGAAGTTTGTACTCAATGTAGTGTTCTTTTGAGTAGGAACCACCCTCGTGACAAGCTCTACGACGGTTTTGGCAAGTAGTCAACTATTCATATGCCTTCAGGAGCTGCACCAATGGCAAGAATGCAAGATGAGAATACGTGCTTAAAATCTACGTGTTTTCAGAATCATAAATTACACCAGAAAGCTCTTCACAAGCTCCTTTTATGTTAGATCTTCAGCCAACATCTTCCCTCTCCTAGATTACTGACTGGATTTTTTACGAGGGGGTGGGTAGTGCCCATATCTGAACCAACCTCATTTCTCCTCCTTTTAGCCTCTCACCCTTCCTCCTCCTCTGTAGAGATGGTATACTGCATTTCCCTACAGCAAAGATGCCTTAAGGAAGAATCCAGTGCCAAGGCCAAGGGAGCCCCCTGCGAGAAAAATGTTTGAAGACCTCCCAGTTGTTGTGGGCTCATGGGAGACATCGTCAAGGATGCATAATAGGTGTCTAGATAAATGCAGAGGAGGCCAAGGAAGGTCAGACGTCAAGGAGAAAACGAGAGAAGTGATGGAGTGTATATGGTTGTGAACTCTCCTCCCCTCCTCCTTATCCATTAAGCAATGTTGGACCTTCTTAGCTTTCTCTTTAGTTTTCTTCCCACTTCCATTTCCTAGTTTCTAGAGGCTACGTTATACCATGAGTCATGGCTTAGAAAGCTAGCTTCAAGCCTATGTGTTTTTGCCAACAATGGCTGATTAAAAAACAGACAGGGGGAGCAGGAACGGCTGGAGGGGCTGCAGGCAGGGCTGGGGAAGGGACTGAAGAGGGGGAAGGAGAAGGAGGTGCAGATGGAGATGAGGCTGGCGGTGGGACAGGAGAGGTGGATGCAGCTGAAGAGGAGATGAGGGCTGGAAAAGATGGGGACGGTGGAGGAGATGAAGGCACTGGAGTGGTGGAGCTCGGTGATCGCGCAGGTTAAATGCAGCCATTGCTGCATGTGCATCAAGTGCAGTTGAAGCAAGGAAGGCTGCCAAGGTGGCCAATGCTGCAAAGGTAGCCAAGGCTTCCCTGGCTGCAAAGGCAGCCATGGCAGCAAAGGCTTCCATGGCAGCTAAGGCGGCCAAGGCAGCAAAGGCAGCCAAGGCATCCAAGGCAGTCAAGTCGGCTGCTACACTGAGGGCTAGAGCAGCAGCAGGTACATGGAGGGCTAGCAAGGGTGGTGATGCAGGGAGTAACAAGGGAGGGAGAGGGAAAGGTGTTTCCGTGCTAGAATTTTCTGGCAAGGTGGGGAAGCGTGTGCAGCGCTAGACTCCTTTTGTTTTCCATGCTCAGACCTCTCTGTTTTCTGTCATGCTTAAACTGCAATGTTGCACCTTTTTACTATCTCTCTCTAAAATGCAACAAAATGGAATGCTAAAGAATAATATCAAAATTTGACTAAATGTAATATATGAACCAAAAAACGTTCAAACCTAGTCTCACGTGTAAGAGTCAATGAGGTGAATCATGTGAAATTCACAAGGTCATCATCATCAGCCTCACCATGTTTACCACATTCAAACTGTCAATCTATTCGAGCTAACATTCAACGTAATTACAAATGGCTAAACAGGCTTTGCATGCCCTGTATTGTGCGGTGATCCTACTATGATAAGAAACTTCTTGTAGTAGCAACTTACAAATATCCTACATTTCCAATTTCATTAGTTGAAGAATTATCTTTTCTTGTGGCCCTCAAGCATGGAATTTGTCTAAAACAAAGTTATGGGTTTCAACATGTCTGCTTGTGCATCATAAGGCCTCCAAGTGTTCATTAGGAAGCCACTTGTGGAGAAGAGAATGTTTTTCAACAAGTTGGATCGGTAACCAAATGGTGGGTGTTGGATTGAATGTTCTGCTGCCACTTGTGGCGTAGCTCACAACCTCTCACAATTTCACTGTGGTTCACCTATTGGCAGCCCATCCATCACAACTATGATTTGATACCAAGAGTTACTTTCACAAAGAAGTAAGTGGGTCTTTGGTAAACGTTAGCAGCAACCAACAGAATTGAGAAGTTACTCCTTATTGGACGTGCTCATGAATTGGTGGCCAAAGTGTAGATTATAGAATAAGATGGAGCAATGCAAAGGTTTAAATGGCTTTATGAGTGCAATGTGTCTGAGGTTGTAATGTGAGTGGTACATGGGAGAAATGTTTTCCAATGTGAACTGTGATTTGCCACTACGATGGCGGATGAAACATGGCACATCGCAGCTCCAAGAAATGCATGAGATTCCATCTTTGCCATGGTTTTCAACTCAACAAAGAGAAATGGAGGGTGGAATAGGTACACGCAAGATAATTGTCCTACATAGAGTAGGTGTTTCAATGGCAGAGGTGTTGGGGATTCACTCAATCAACACTAACTAGAAACTTTAGAAAAGAAAAACAAAAAATTTGCCGGGCACTACTTGAGGTACCCTAGTAGCCACACCATAGAAACTAGTCCTTTAGTGATGCCACTGGCATCATGAAACTCATTCTCAAATAATGTCATCGGAGGGATTTGAAAGGACATAAATCACACACGATCCTCATTTTGGATGGTTATCCCAGGTCTCCAAGGACAAAACATCTATGCAAAAGTTGGCAAGCACGATGCTGCACAATACAAGCTCACGTACAATACAGTCTGGAAGAATGTTTTGTATGGACTCTCAAAACGTCCAAGGTCTTATTACTTGGCCAGGCCCACTGACACAATCTACAATTGACGGGAAAACATGCTGTTCGTCATTCCATACAGAGGAGCAAGTTGGCATGTGGTCTTGCAAAATTAGAGGTTCAACAAGTTTTCAAACTTTATGGACAGTAGTTGCTAACCTGCCATGGAGTGTGTAGACCGCCCTGTGAGAAGGAAAATCCAGTACCAATGCATCCTACTGTGCCTACTTGTCTGTGCTGCGGGCCAGTGTGAAGCTGTCCTGAGATGGTTCCTTCTCATACCACTGTCGGCTGCTGCATGGAGGAAAACATGCATTTACATTCTTCCCCTTCAACATAGAAGGGAGCTATTCAAGAAAGTTCTGGAACAAGCAAACGATGGTTGTCCTCATGGTCTGTTCCAACAGCTTATTGAGAAAGCTTCCAACTGCGTCTGGCAGCAATGCAAACATCATTCTTTATTCTGAGGCACCATTCTTTGGGATTGTAACCCAGCCCTATGGACCAAGCCTCTCAACTTGCCCGCCACTCCAGTGCCTCTAGCACCAGTTTAGCACTTTGCCGGGCAAACCAGCTTCTCGCCGCAGAAGGTGATGTAGGTGAGGTTGGGCACTCCGCACAGCCCCGCGGGACACTTCTTGGTGCAGCAGCGGCTACCCGTGGCGCCCGGGTTGATGTCCTTGATGCACGACTGCCCCTTTGCAACGTTGCATTGGGCTGTGGTCGTGCACGGCTTGGCAAGGCCGCCTGTGTTGGCAACGCACTTGGCCGTGGCCCAGTCGCAGACCTGGGCGGGCATCGTTCTGCACAAACACAAGACAGTGATACAGGTCGTAAGAATCTGCGTCTGCAGCTGCTCCTACTGTTACAGCCTACATTCCTGCTGCCTTTGGACCTGCTCTTGTCGCTACTACGATCGCCGCTGCTGCTGCTCTGGGGCTTGTTGCACGCCCGCCTGAGCCTCGTCGATCGCCTGCTGCTGCGTCTGCTATTGCTGCTGCCCTTTTTGATGATCCTATTGCTGGCTCCCAGCCACGAATGCAGCATTGTACAGGAGCATCTTCGACTACCCCTGCCGCAAACGCCGCTGCCGCAAACGCCGTTGCTGCAAACGCCGTTGCCGCAAGCGCCGCAACCACAAACGCGACATCCACAAACGAAGAAGCCACTAATGCCCCGGCGGCACCTATAGTCGGCGCCAAAACCATCGCACCAGTCGCAGACCCCACACTCACAAATGGGCGAAGCTTCTTACGCTGCAGTCATAGAGACCGTAACCACAAATGGTGCAGCAGTCGCGGCTTTAGCAGCTCACACGCTAACCAACTCCACTAAGACATGCCTCTCTCGTCCGTAGACTCTTGTGAAGCAACAAGGCGCAACTACATTGGTTGCAGGAAACGGCCACTTGCTCACGCTGAAGGTCTGTGCTTCACCCGAAAAATCCTTGGACGTAACGGACAGCGATGAGACTCGTTCTACACAGAACCTCTCGCTCACCCGGATGGAGTTTTCTTGCCGGCGCAGTACTTGCACGTGAGCAGCCCTCCACCGGTCTTCTTAAACACGCCGCACTTGTTTGGGCCCGGGCATGTAGCAACGGGACCAGGAAGGATGGTCAGGAGGCCTCTGTTGGCGTGAGCCTTCGCAGGGCGCACGGTTGCGAAGGCGGCGAGGACGGCCACGGCTGCCAGGACGAGCATGAGAGGTGCAAAACGCGGTGCGCACGACTTGTGTGCCATGGCGAGCAGTTGACTGGGAAAGAAATGAAACTGTGAGTTCTAGCCGAAGATTGATGGTTCAAAACCCGAGAGAGCGAACCGCATTTATGCAGGGGTCAAGAGTCCGCGACGCATCATGATGTGCACTGCTGCTGGCACCTCTGAGAGGTGCCGTGTGGACTAGGTAGCGGTAAACCGAAGTTTATCCCGAGTCGCGCCATCCTTCGTGTTCAGTTTGCGCCTTCCTACGTCCCGAGAACAGCGCCGAGGGTGAAACGGATACCTTCAGCGGCAGGGAATAGATCCAACACTACTCTCCGACCGCAGCCGCTCAGCCGCTCATCTTTCCGTCACAGCTGACTCGACAAGCAACGGCGACACGGATGCCCGCACTGGTGGCATCCAGGGAGCAGCCCTGACCAAGAAGGCAGGTTGTTACATGGCAGGATTGCTGCCATGCGAGATCTTGCCGCAAGTGCCTAAAGAAAGTTGTTTTTGAAAGAAAGCGGACCAGGAGTCGAGGTCGTATACGGTTGTGTTCTCTGCGGTGGGAACGCGCCACCAGCCTCCACCGAAGGCTCCCGAGAACGAGACTCCAGCATTCCCGGGAAAAACAATTTCGGCGAGATGCATTCACCTTCACAGGGATGACGACCAGACCAGTGGCTGCGCCCCATCTCCGCCGCCAAGAGGACGAATCCGGTAGCAGCTGGTACCGTCGCGATTCAAGTCTCGCAGATAAGCCATCGCGATTATTGTTCACAGGCTGTACGCGGAAGTGTCTTGCGGTCCTCGTATCAGGTGTGGACAATCTACCGGACTACCGACAATCATGATATGCACCATCTGGACTCGGAGACATGAGCACGTAACATTGGTACCAACATCTGCCCCCACACGGGCCTGTTGGCGACACTGACGTGGACAGAGCTGCAACTGCACTGTGTGCTTTGTCTGGTGCAACTGCCGTATCGCGGACAGAGCTTGCTGACACATGCGCGATCAACAATCGAACCAACATCTTGTTTAGAATGACGTTTGCACCTGCGACGTTCGCGCTAGCGACAAAGAAATTTTCACCGAAAATTCACAAAACTTGACCAACGACCAGCTTGACCACTTGTCAGGAAAAACAACCGCGAGCAGAACGAAAAGCAAAATTACGTATTGTGCCCTCTTCGAGGCCCTTTTGCGAACCAAACCAAGGCTGGTAGAAGAACACCCTTGCGTGAATCTCGCAACAAAAACAACAGGGCATTGCCGAATTCAACGCGCCAACTGGCCTCGGCGCGAACGAAGGGAATAACCTGCTCGCGTAGGATGCGCTATGTGAACATCGCCATCAACGTTAACGTGGACAGTCTATCCGTTTCGTATACAACCAGAAGGAGGTCGATGGCGTTGAATGTATCATCGTGCTTGTTCCCGAATGGACAGGAGAGTAAGAATTGCCAACAGGACCCAACCGCGTGTAACTACCACAGGGACAGTCCTGTGTATCAGCACCAGAACAGAAAACATCCATGTCATCAATCGTAATGTGTTCAGAACCGGATCAATGGCCGAAGTCTCTCATCGAACATTACCAAAACAGTTGACCCTCCCTGTCAAAGTTTGAGATAGAGCCCCGACCTCGAGCACCACACGTACCAAGTTATGTCCACATTCATGCACCGTCAATAACGACATTGCTGAGTGGAACTTGAAAATTTTTCATCTCTTCCGTTCAACCCACAGTTCCCATCGCGAACCATCACAAACGTGTACACATAATTTTTCACGTGGTATCCATATGGCAACATCAACAAGGAACATCCAAAAACTCTACCAACGTTTGCATGCAATGCATACAATCGCTTTCTACCCACTTATATCTGCAGCGATCAACGATAGCTTTCAAAGTCCGACGTACGTTTCGAAACGTCGAGCTGCATTTCCTACTCATCGGCACCCTTTGAAATTTATTCAGTACCGACTTCTTTCGTGATTAGGGACAACCATAGGGAATAACTGTGCCCGTTCATTGTGCAAAAACGACTTCGCTAGACGACCACCGTCCGATCACATTATCGGACGTCCCAAGTGTTCAAGAGCTATTCTTTAGATGTACAACTCTGAGTCATGATCAGTCACTATGAATGAACAACCACCATGGTATATATAAACCGTTGCTATGGTTCAAACACAATGCTTGGTGCGGAAATAACTTTTGCATGACATTGGTACCCTTGAAGATGTTTTGTCCATTCTCTCATGTTATCTTTAGATTCATGCTTATCCGCCACGTCAATGCGTAAGGCATGCGATTGCCATGTGTACATGATTTGATTCTGCAGGCGACTAATCTATCACGTTGGTTACACGGTAGACTTCTTGTAGCCGTGGGACAAGGACGCAACCCCAACAAACACGCGGTCGGTCTTGTGTCCACTGCGGGGAAGTTCTTCATTGTCAACTCAGGTGACATCACGTTATGTACTAGATGCATTGATGTCTGGCGTCGAGAATGCGACCCTATTGCCTGAAACATTGTGGACACGTCATTGATCTCGTAAAACAGCTCGAACAAGGTCCGTCGTGCGAAAACATCGGACTCGTAAGTAATGTAGGTGGTCAGCTGTGACATGGACAGTCATTGTTCTCGTAACCAGAACAGAAGAGATCTATTATTTCGTCCACATCGGACGCATGAATCTGTTTGAAACAAGATTGATGGGCGATATCTCATGTCGAACGGTCCAAAACGATTGACGCTTAGCGTCGGATGTGTTTGATCCCCGATCACACGTCCACTGCATGTGCACATACATGCACCACCGTCAATGACGACATTGCTCAGTTCAACTGGAACAGAATTGAACTCTTCGGCTAAACCAATAGTTTACACGACCAACCGTCACAAACTAGTATACTTACAATTTCACATGGTGGTACAAACAAGAGGCATCCAAAAACGGCTACCATCGGCCAAATACTGTGCACACCATAGCCAAATACCCACTTTTTCGTCAACTATAGGCTCAAAAGCCGACACATGTAGCTCGAACCGTCGAGCTGCGGAAGTTCACAAACTATTATTTAGTGGCGACTTGCAATCGAGGGTAGCAATCCCCGTCTCAAAAAAATGTCACCCCGCGTCTACCGTCCGATAACCACACCTAGCGGTTCCCGTTATTTTTCGGCATTGTACAAAACCTGTCTATCGAAGAGTCTGTACATGGTGACGATCTGAGAATCTGAGAATTGCTTGTAGAAAAATCGACACCCTACCCTCACCGTCCAATAAGCACATCTAACGGTACCCGTATTTCTCGCGCATGGTACAACACTTGACAATCGAAGAGTCCCTACATGGCAGCCATCTGAAAGGAACATGTAGAAAAAATCGATTGCACGATCGATGACGACAGAAATGCATTATCGCCATTGATTTTTATCCGCCACGTCAACGTGCAACCTAAGCCACGTGTACAATGCCGAGGTCTGCGTGGACCATGTCTAGAGTGCTATCGTTTCCTTCACGTCTGCATGTCCACATGCAGAGCATTGTCCTTCCTTCCGCGCATCGGGCTGCATCCAAATGCATTGGTACCACGTAATCAGCACAAGAAGATTCGTTCACAAACGTTCTCCACACGGCGTTGGGAGGTCTATTTTGTATTTTATATCAGATTTGCTACTCTGTGGACACGCCATCGATGTCGTAAAATAGCTCGAACGAGGTCCGTCGTGCGAGAACATCAGACTCGTAAGTAACGCAGGTACTCAGCTGTGACATGGAAAGTCATTATTCTCGTAACCAGAACAATAGAGATCCATTACGTCGTCCACATGGGACGCATGAATCTGTTCGAAACCAGATCAATAGGCTATCTCATGTCGGACGGTCCAAAACGATTGCGGCTTAGTGTCGGATGTGCTCGATCCCCGACCACACGTCCATTGCATGTCCACATGCATGCACCACCGTCAATGACGACATTGCTAAGTTGAACTGGAACAAATTTGAACTCTTCGGCTAAACCAAAAGTTTACACGACCAACCTCACAAATTAGTATACTTGAAATTTCACATGGTGGTACAATCAAGAGGTATCCGAAACTGCTGCCATCGGCAAATACTGTGCACATAATAGCCAAATACCCACTTATCTACAACGCATACGATTTGGTCAACTATAGCTTCAAAAGCCGAGACATGTAGCTCGAAGCGTCGAGCTGCAGAAATTGGACGATCTGAAACTGTTATTTAGTGGTGACTTCCAATTGAGGGTAGCGATCCCCGTCTCAAAAAAACCTTACCCCACGCCTACCGTCCGATAACCACATCTAACGGTGCTGACTATTCCTGCGCATTGAACAAAACCTGTCCATTGAAGAGTCCGTACCTGGCGATCATCTGACAATTACTTGTAGAAAAATCGATATTCCACGCTCACCGTCGGATAAGCACATCTAATGGTGCCCGTATTTCTCGCACATGGTACAAAACGTGTCTATCAAAGAGTCCCTACATGGCGACCATCTGAGAAAAACATGTAGAGATAATCGATAAACGATCGATGACGGCATGAATGAATTATCCCCATTGATTCTTATCCGCCACGTCAACGCGCAACCTAAGCCACGTGTACAATACCGAGGTCTGCATGGACCATGTTTAGAGTGCTATCGTGTTCGCATGTCCACATGTGGAGCATTGTCCTTCCTTCTGCGCATCGGGCTGCGTCCAAATGTATTAGTGCCATGTAATCAACGCAGAAAGATTCGTTTGCAAACGGCGTCCACACGGTGTTGGGAGGTCTATTGTGTATTGTACAGCATGTTTGCTGCTCTGTGGATACGATCGATCTCGTAGAACAAGAACGAGGTCCGTCGTGCAAAAACATCAGTCTCGTAAGTAATGCAGGTACTCAGCTGTGATATGGACAGTCATTGTTCTTGTAACCAGAACAGAAGAGATCCACATTGACGACGTCCACATCAGATGCATGAATCTGTTCAAAACATGATTGATGGCGATATCTCATGTCGGACGGTCCAAAACGGTTGACGCTTAGCGTCGCATGTGTTAGATCCCTGACCACACGTCCACTGCATGTGCACATGCATGCACCACCTTCAATGACGACATTGCTCAGTTGAACTGTAACAAATTCGAACTCTTCGGCTAAACCAACAATTTATACGGCCAACCGTCACAAACCAGTATACTTGAAATTTCATATGGTGGTGCAAACAAGAGGTATCCGAAACTGCTGCCATCGGCCAAATACTGTGTACACCATAGCCAAATACCCACTTATCTGCGATGTATTCGATTTCGTCAACTAAAGCTTCCAAAACCGACACATGTAGCTCAAAACGTAGACCTGCGAAAATTGGACAATCTGAAACTATTTTCTAGTGGTGACATTAAGTCGAGTGTAGCGATTCCCGTCTCAAAAAAGCATCACTTCATTTCGACTATCCGATAAACACATCAAAAGGTGTCCATTTTTCTAACGCATTGAACAAAACGTGTCTATCGATGAGTCCTTACATTACGACCATCTGAAAAGTACAAATAAAAAAGTCGCCACCCCACGATTACTGTCCGATAAGAGAATCTAACGGTCTCCGTACTTCTCGCGCATGGAGCAAAACCTGTCTATCGAAGAGTCCCTATATGCTCACCTTCTGAAAAGAATATGTAGAAAACACACATTTACGACCACTGACGACAGAAATCCATTATCCCCATAGATACGTATCCGCCACGTCAGCGTGCAATCTAAGCCATGTGTATGCTGCTGAGGCCTGCGTGGACCATGTGTGCCGTGCTGTCGTGTCCTTCGCGTCTGCATGTCCACATGCAGACCATTGTCCTTCCTTCCGCCCATCGGGCTGCTTTCCAATGCATTGGTGCCACGTAGTCAGTGCAGCAAGATTCGTTCGCAAACGGCATCTAAACGGCGTTGGGATGTCAATTTCGTATTGTACAAGGAACCTTTCATGCTGTCGAAGCGCATTTCCATTTGCAAACAAGGTTAGCAAGCTCTTGGCGGAACGTCCGAGGTTCTACCGACGATGAACGGATAATGCAATGATGCCTGACCGCGTAACTAACAGCCGACATCAATGCCTTTCCAATCGTGAGCTTTTGTTGATTGCGTAGGAAACGAAATCAGGCTACTTTCCGCGAACGCTTACGGAACACATCGTCTGACAACTTAGACTGACGAGCGACAATAGCTTTCGCGTAACATGAAGTCTTGCGGTAGATGTTATTAACACGATTTATCTCTACGTCTTGTTGCGCCATACCGTGTACGTCTTTTTTTTTGTGATACGTTCCGAGATGGAACGTCTGGCATCGGCAGTCAAATCGCACATCATTTTCCTGTCACCACGGCTATTTTTATGGGACTCGGCAGTCATTTTGCTTGGTTTCGACGTGTGTATTTCAAGCTCGACTCATCAGTTGTTCGCTTTTAACCCGTCACCTTCCACCACTGAAGTCGACTTCGCTTCTCAGTCTTCTCACGGCCTCCCTCCATGCAACATGGGTAGAGCCAGCAGCAATGACAGCAGCACCGTAACCTAAATCGCCAACACTGTCAGCATCGTCATCAGCATCAGTAGCACCGCCACCAGTATCGTCAGTAGCATCAACAGTAGCATTGGCAGCAGAATCGCCAGCACTACTTTGCTGTCCTATTGAGCACGGTAGGCCGCTCTCCAGCATTCAGCAACGTCCCGAATTCTTGCAGCGGCGGCGGCGAGTTCTTGCAGCGGCGGCGGCAAGATCTTGCAGCGGCGGTGGTGGCGAGATCTTGCAGCAGCGGCGGTGGCGAGTTCTTGCAGCGGCGGCGGCGGCGAGTATCACCAGTACGTTAGCTAAACCGCCAACACTGTCAGTATTGCTTTAGGGAGGCAAGATGGTGGGGGTGGGCGGCTAAGGCTCTGCGTGTACCGAGGCAGCGTAGGTAAGTTCTGAAGGTGGGCCGCAGCTCGGACATTCGACTGCCAAGGCGGCCGTCGACCTCGACAGTGTGTAGTCGCGAAATAAGCACAAGTTGGAGTGCCACCCGCAAGGTAAGCGGCTGGAGTATCAAGCCTTCCTGCATTGGAGGGGCTGCTCCCGCTCTTGCTACTACTACTACTGCCGCTGCTGCTGCAATTTCTGCTCCTGCTGCCACTGCTGCTTCCGCTGCTGCTGATGCCGTTCCTACTACTATCTCACTACGCTCTAATAGTGTGGATGGTAAGCTTACTACGTTATTTACCAAGGAGCTAATCAGCCAAGCAGCTAGTCAGCGTAGCAGGTAATCTACCAAGAAGCGAGTCAGAAAACTAGCCAAGCAACTAATTGACCAAGAACCTAAGCAAATCACTCAATACATCTAATCGACCAAGAACCTGAACCCTGAGCCCTGAACCTTATTTTCTGAATTATCAACGCACAGGCCGGGCGCTGCACCGGCCTACCTGTGTGCTCTTTGTCACCCTCGCCGGGCTGCACCGTTCTGTGCACAGTGCACTGTGCACCGTGTACTATGCACTATACACTGTGCTGTCTGTTGTCTGTTCGTGGTCCGCGCCGTTCCACGCCTCTGCCGCTGCCGAAGCTACAGCAGAAGCAGCAGGAAGACAAAGCCAGGGAGGCAACGACAGCGGCGGCAGGGCGGGGCTGAAGGTGCCGCCGGTGCTGCTCCGAAAGGTGAGAGGCAACTGTAGGTGACTCCTGAACTCAGCCCTAAACCCTCAACCTGAACTTTGGTCTCTGGAGCATGGACCTTCAACCCAAACCCTAAACCCAAAAACAAAAACCCTGCAGGCAGAATCCTAGACCATGGACCCTGGACCCTAAACCCTAAACCCTAGTTTGAACCAGCACGTCGGACCCTGTACCTACGACCATAAACCCTAAACCCAAACCGGACACCTCCTACCCGAACCCTGACCCTTGACCCTTTACCTTCAACCTTAAACCCTAGACCCATATCCCATACCCCATTCCCCACACCCCATTCCCCACACCCCATAACCCATACCTCATACCCCAGACCCCATACCCCACACCCCATACCCCACACCCCGTACACCGAACCCCATACCCCTGACCCCACACCCAATACTCCCATCCTCCCATGTACCATGACCGAATAACCCATACCCCACACCTCACACGCCACACCCCACACCCCATGCCCTAAACCTTCAACCTGAACTTTGGACTCTGGACCATGGACCTTCAACCCAGACCCTAAACTCGGAAACAAAAACCCTACAGGCAGAATCCTGGACCATGGACCCTGGACCCTGGACCCTAAACCCTAAACCCTAAAACCCTAGTTTGAACTAGCACCCCAGACCTTGTACCTACGACCATAAACCCTAAACCCGAACCGAACATGTCCAACCTGAACCTTGAACCTTGACCTTGTACCTTCAACCTTAAACCCTAAACCCATATCCCATACCCCATTCCCCACACCCATTTCCCCACCCTCCATAATCCATACCCCATACCCCAGACCGCATACCCCACACCCCATACCCCACACCCCGTACACCATACCCCATAACCCAGACCCCACACCCCATACCCCAGACCCCACACCCCATACTCCCATCCTCCCATGTCCCATGACCCAATAACCCATACCCCACACCCCATACGCTACACCCCATATCCCATGCCCCAATCCCATACTCCATACCCCATACCCCATACCCCGTACCCAATACCCCATACCCCTTACCCCATACCCCATCCCCCATACCTTATACCCTATACACCGTCCCTCAAAGTCGTCCTTCAGACATCCTCCGTGTGATGATTTTTGCCAGTAGTGCATGCAGACGTCATTGCTGGGAGTGCTGATCGTGGAGAACGCCGATATGGATGGCCAGGAGGGGCAATGTGGGTTGTAGTCCAGTTTGCTGCAGCAAGATGTGCAGTATGAGCAGTAGTCGTTACTGTACGTGCAGGGTCAGCATCTACAGGAGCCACAACAGCAGCAGCAAGAGTTGCAACATATGCAAGACCAGTAGACTCCTGTGCAGGAGAAAGCGTGCGTGTAAGAGCAGCAGCCTCATGTGCAGGAACAGCAGCTGCATGTGCACGAGCAGGAGTAGCAGCCGCAACAGCAAGAGCAGCAGCCGGAGCAGCAGCCGCAACAGCAAGAGTAGCAGCCGCAACAGCAGGAGCTGCAGCCGCAATAGCAGGAGCAGCAGGCGCAACAGCAGGAGCAGCAGGCGCAATAGCAGGAGCTGCAGCCGCAACAGGAGGAGCAACAGCCCCAACTGCAGGAGCAACGGCAGTGGTCTCACCTACAACAGAATTACACACAAAAACAGCAGCAACAGCAGGACGATTTTGCAAAGCTGAAGCAATCCTGCACACAACAGCAGCAGGAACAGCAGTTTCCACAACAGCATTCACCACCACAGCCGGAGTCACTACCACAGATGTTCCCACAGCATCAATTTCCACACCAGAAGTTCCCGCAGCAACAATTCCCACAGCAGCAGTTCCCTCAGCAGCATTTTGCACAACAGCATTTCCCACATCAGCAGCAGCCATACGCACAGCCAGACTCAGGGCCAGCCTTCATACTTCAATAGCAAACGATGCTGCAGCAACAGCCATTGATGGCAACACCAGAGCAACAGCAGCAGCTACATCAGCAGCAGCGACAACATCAGTGGCAACAACAGTAGCTGCGCGTGTAGCATAGCAGCAGCAGCAATAACCATAGCAGCAGCAGCAGCACGAGCAGCAGCACCACCTGCAGCAGCAGCACCAGCAGCACTTACAACAGTAGCAACATTTGTAGCAGCAGCTGCACCAAGGGCAGTAGTAGCACCTGCAGCAGTAGTAGCAGCAGCAGCAGTTCCCGCAGACGCAGCAGTTCCCACAGGGGCACCAGTTTCCACAACAGCAAATACCACAGCAGGTACAGCAGCAACAGTCGCTGCAGTCACTTATGCAGCAGCAGCAGGTGGCGTTCCATCTGTAGCAACAGCAGCAGAATCTGCAGAAGGAGCCACCGCTCCAGCGAGAGCAGCAACCACGGCCGCGTCGACAGCAGCAAGAACAACAACAGTAGCGAGGATCTCCGGTCCCGCAGCAACAATATCAAGAGCAGACAGAACCTACGCAGCAACAGCAACAGCATGTACAGGCAGACAGCCAATCCGATGTCAAGTGGCCAAGCTGGGTGAACTGGGATGACTTCAAGTTAGTGGCCACGGCACAAGGTGAGTAGAACCTGACAACTGCAATGTCTTTCTACTCTTCGACCGAGAGTGACTACTGAAGTGTTGCCTGAGTCTTTGCCAGATCTTGAAGAGGTAATGGCGCCGCAAGACCAATGGCTCCACGAGAACAAAGAGCGATGTTTTCGAGTTGGTTCCATGCAGAGGAACACAGGTGACGGCATGTTTCAACTGTTGAACCTCCGGCCTTCCTCCAAAGCATTTTTGAAATTGGAGCCAATCACAAGGCAGGATCCGGCAACGTGGTGGCTGTACATGCAAGGGTGGTGGGCCCAGACGACGATTCGAAAGTGTACGGCTTCAAAGATTCCCAAGAGTGGAGAAAAGGTGACTCTCGATATGGAGAAGTTCTACCAGCAGCGTTGGGTGAAGAAGAACCCTTTTAGGCCGAAGGTGAAGGCAAAAGAACAACGACTCTTCGATCTGCTCGTCACAAACGGCAAACGGGACTGCTACAAAAGGCGAATGTACACGGCATACCTCTGGGGGAAGAGGATGATGACGTCAACTCGTTGGTGCCAACCGGTAAGGCTCTGTTGCTGCAAGGAGTCTTTCTTAATCATGTTACCTTTTATGGCCCAAAACTCACATCATCCGCTTTTTAAACATGGGCAGCATTTGCCATCCGATAAGAGGCGCAAGCCGAGGAAGCCCAGGAAGGGCTCGAAGCAGGCTATGCATGCTGCCGAGGAGGATGATGACAACGAATTCAATGAGGATAGCGATGATGGTGACGATGATGAAGATGAAACTGACGAAGATGAGGATGAAGATGAAGAAGAGGATGAGGCCAGACCGGCCGAGGTACAAGAGGTGAGACCCTTGTATGCCACGATGGTGTTTTCACAACACATGAGCACCTAGGAATTTCCTAAGTTGGTCACTTCTCCATGCAGATTGCGGCGCCTTATGCGTCGCAGATGGTGCCTTATGCGTCGCAGACGACATCTGCTGCTGACGATGATCCATTGACTGCTGAAGAATTTGAAGAGTATGTGAGTTGTGGACAACCACTGCCGGACGAGGTAATTTTCAAAAATGGGAAGATATCCTTGCGTCAATGTCGAGAAGTCTTTTGACTGCTCTTTGTAAGTGCCATGTGCAGGAGGAAGTCAATGTATCTCTGGACGACTTGGATACATCTCAGCGGAGACAAGACGCGATGCCTTCAGGGCAGTCGGCAAATGAAGCGCCGCAGCATTCGACATCAGCCATGCTGCAACGGACACGTACCTCGCCGTTGCCTTCACCCACTGCGGAGCTGTCAGCGCCTCTAGTACAGACCGGTTGCACACCTAGCATGGTGACATCCGCACCTGCTCCTCCGCGACCTCCAGTTTGGACTACTTGGGCACCCCCGGCATCGCAACCTCAAGGCGAGCATGCTTCTGCACGTGGCATGCAGCCGCCGCCACCTCGAGTGGGCAACTTCGGGTCTGCAACTTCAAGGGCATCGGCGTTCACCACCTGGCATGTAGCCACCACCTCCGTCGCCTTCTTTCCAAGTTGCAACTGCCCCATTGCCACTGCGACCAACGGCACAACAATTGCAGGACAGTGTACTCCCACCAGTTCAATCTGTTCAGACTGCTGGCCCGTCGTGGTCGGCAGTCACAACTGTTCTTCCCGCAGTTCCTAATCCTATAACAATAGCACGGCAACCACAGGCAGTCCGTGCAGATGACCCGTTGTGGTCTGCGAGACTCAAAGAGTTTAAACGGATGGAGTGCGTTCTGTGTGAATGCAAAGACGTGATCCGCAGTTTGGTGTCGCAACTTCAGGAGTGGCTGAACTCCTTTGATTGGGAAACAAACAACACTCGAGAAACCCTGAACACAGGTATGTCAGAGAAGACTGATTAGAATTTTTTCCCATACGGTCTACATTCTATATCTGATGGACATTATTCCCTTCACAGGTGTTGATGACGAAGAGTGGAACAACACTTGCACGTCAACAATGGCAAAATGAAAGTACTGGTGATGGATGTCACCATCACATGCGCATGACGTAGTTTGCAACAATCCGTGAAACCTTTGAATATTTGCCTAATAATGTTTATGTCATTGTGCAGCTTTTCATTGGTATGTTCCGGAGGTTGACAAGCAGCCTGGCCTCTCATGAAACTGGGCCAGCCCCTCAGTTCTCCACAACCTTGCAGTGCGAGCACGGTGATGGGGTGAGTTTAACGTTCTGGAAATGTCCGTGCCCATGTCTTGTCCTCAATTTTTCTTTTATACTTTGGTTCTTGCATGTCTGTGTTATGTTTGTTCCCGTCATCTATGGTGCAGGAAACGGTGAATGATCCGCCAACGGATTCCGTGGGCAACAAAAGGCTAGAGCAGATTCCTATGGCACAAAGCCCGAAGGGTGGTGTTGCTCCCGAGCAAAAGTTTGGCAGGTTGGGGGTGCAGAAAAGTGCCTCCGCGTAGCAGAAGAGTGGCAGAGCTGAGACTCAGAAAGGCGGCAAATCGGCAGAGCAGAAGAGTGGCAGGTCATTGGAGCTGAAGACTGGGGGAGCAGGGGTGCAGACGAGTGGTGGATTTTGCCATCAAAGGAGTGGCAAGCCGGCGGAGCAGAAGAGTAACGGAGCGGAGCAGCAGAAGAGTACCAAAAAGACAGAGTAGAAAAGCAGCGGGGAAGAGCAACTGGCGAGTGGCTTGCAAAGTGGCAAAGCAGCTGTGTGCAAGAAGACTGGCGGAGCAGTCCAACTGAAGAGTGGCGGAGCAGTGCAACAGAAGAGTGGCGGAGCAGTGTAACAGAAGAGTGGCGGAGCAGTGCAACAAAAGAGTGGCGGAGTAGTGCAACAGAAGAGTGGCGGAGCAGCACAACAGAAGAGTGGCGAAGCAGCGCAACAGAAGAGTGGTGGAACAGTGCAACAAAGCAGTGGCGGAGCAGCGCCGCAGAAGAGTGGCGGAGTTGTGCAACAGAAGAGTGGCGGAGCAGTGCAACAGAGGAGTGGCGGAGCAGCGCAACAGAAGAGTGGCGGAGCAGTGCAACAGAGCAGTGGAGAAGCAGTGCAACAGAGCAGTGGCAGAGCAGTGCAACAGAAGAGCGGTGGAGCAGCGCAACAGAAGAGTGGCGGAGCAGTGCAATAGAAGACTGGCGGAGCAGCGCAGCAGAAGAGTGGTGGAGCATCGCAGCAGAAGAGTGGCGGAGCAGCGCAGCAGAAGAGTGGTGGAGCAGCGCAACAGAAGAGTGGCGGAGCAGCACAACTACAAAGTGGCGGAGCTGTGCAACAGAAGAGTGGCGGAGCAGCGCAACAGAAGAGTGGCAGAGCAGCGCAATAGAAGAGTGGCGGAGCAGTGCAACAGAAGAGTGGCAGAGCAGCGCAACAGAAGAGTGGC
>SZWC01002120.1:0-37784 GCA_023375785.1 Penium margaritaceum | reverse complement strand
AGAAGAGTGGCGGAGCAGTGCAACAGAAGAGTGGCAGAGCAGCGCAACAGAAGAGTGGCAGAGCAGCGCAACAGAAGAGTCTCGAAGCAGCGCAACAGAAGAGTGGTGGAGACGCGCAACAGAAGAGTGGCGGAGGACAACTACAGAAGGGTGGCGGAGCAGAGCAACAGAAGAGTGGTGGAGCAGAGCGACAGAAGGATGGCAAAGTAGCCCACCTGCGGAGCAAAGCAGCAGACCAAAACGATGACAAGGTGCATGAGCAGACAACGTCCACGTTCGCGGAGCAGAGCACTGCTGTGAAAGAAAAGCAATGTGCGAGCGGGGAAAAGGAGGGAGAATGGGGGAGGAGCAAAGAGCCAGCGAGTCCGAACCGGAAGCTAGTGTTGAAGAGTAGTCTGCTAGCAGTGAAGAGCAGGAGGCCCGTGGGCAAGATGAGGGAGTTAGTGGGGAAGAGGAGGAAGTCAATGCGGACAAGCAGGGTGGCAGTGGGGAAGAGCAGGGTGGCAGTGGGGAAGAGCAGGGTGGCAGATGGGAAGAGCACGGAGGTAGTGGGGAAGAGCAGGGTGGCAGTGTTGAAGAGCAGAGTGGAAGTGGGGAAGAGCATGGAGGTAGTGGGGAAGAGCGGGGTGGCAGTGGGGAAGAGCAGGGAGGTAGTGGGGAAGAGAAGGGTGGTAGTGTGGAAGAGCAGGATGGCAGTGGGGATGCGGACGGAGGCAGTTGGGATGAGCAGGGGACTAGAGACGAGGAAAGTGCCAGTGGAGACGATGAGAGCCACAGAGGGGGAGAAGAGAGCAGTAGGAGTCAAGCGAATAAGGTACGGAGAATGGGAGGATAACAGTGTGCCACTTTAGAAAACCAGCAGGTCTCAAAGAAGAGGAAGAAAGTTGGTGTTGTCCCCAAGAAGAAGAAGGCCAGACCGGAAGAGGAGAGGAATGTATTGGCTGGAGCTGATTTGGTCGAGAACAGTGGTGAGGACGATGAAGTCTGTGGAGAGAAGTCAACCCAGACATGGCTGAAAAAGTGCGATGCGACGAGCGCAAACAGCCAGGCGAGAGGCAGGGGTAGAAGGAAAGTCAACCCACCAGCCAGAATCGCGAAATCTATGCGTTTGACTCCGGAGAAGAAGCGCAGGGGGAATATTGTGCACGGATCGAAGGGTTGTCCTTGATGTCCTCTCCACATGTACGAAGATTTTCCCAATGACAGTTTTTCTTCTAGAAAGATTGTACTATGAGACGCGAGTACATGTCAGGATTGAAGGAGAGTGAACATGTGTGCTTTGCAGCTTTTGTATGCCCGTAGTGGAACCGATCACAGAGCAGTCTCATGGAAGATAGAAGTTCTGGATCCCTTCCCAAAGTGTAGGAGAACAGCTTGCATGCGTTTTCATAAAAGATAAACTTTGGGCGTTGATTCTTGTCAAATCTGACAAACAAAAACCACACCAAAAAACGTAGCAACACATAAGATATACAAATATCATGTAGAGTAGGAAAACATTGGGCAGTGGGTTGTATACAAAAAACACAAAAGACAAACTTCCCAGACCTCGTCAACAGCGTGGTGAAGATGTCGTTTGGAGACTCCCCGTGGTACATGATGTGGAACTCATAGATTATGAGATGAGGATAGACAACATTGAAAATACCGGTCGTTGATTTCTTTGGAAGTGGCGCGGGCTTTTCTGCACCGCATTTTGCATCATCCCGTGCGCGCACGGTTTTCCATCAGCGCGCTCCAAAGTCTTGTATAGAGGCCTACGTTGTTGGGCAGGCCAAAACGGGTAGCATGGCGTGGCACACTCCACTCCTGACCCTGGCACTGCTGTGGATGCAACGCCCTGCAAAACAACCAACATGTCATTATTCCTACGATGAGAAGAGAAGCAGAGAACATGTAACATCAAAATTGTTCTCACCATAAAGACTCGTTCATACTGATGCACCAGACGGTGGAGGAGAGTAACCAAGGGGTCCAACAGCAACTCCCGGGCTTCACTCCAATCAGGAGAGGACATTTGAGTCCGGTTCACAAGCAATGTACCCATATTCCAATCGAGCACTCGTGCAATGATGGACATGTGATCACGCAACGCATTCCACAACTCGTGGGTCATGTGCGTTGCGTCTTGGAGTAGAGTCTTCAAGGAAGGTAATCCATCTCGGTGGATGAGGCACACATCGGTTCCCCATGAGCCCAAGGAGTAGATGAAGTCTTTGTAGTTGGATTGCACGACATAGTGCTCCAAGGAACAATGCATGTCTTTAAGCATAATATAGGTCAAAGTGATGAAAACAAAGCAATTCAGAAAACCATCTTGAAACTCACCTGAGGTTCGCCTTCCACAACGACCTTTGCAATGTCAACGACATCGGCAACATCTAGCGCTTTGCATTTCCGCAACTCCTCCATGAGTATGCTCCAATCAAGGTCACCAACAGCATTACGCTCGCGTCAACGCATGCCCAAGCGGGCAAGTCGTTCCCGAGCCATCACGCTTGTCACGATGCGCTGGGGCATGTCAGTTCGAGGGACCTCTGCACTCACAAAGGGCTGCGTGTACAAACATCCTTCTCCAATATCACCATTCCGGTTCACCAAAGCAGTCCCATCACAAACAAGTTTTCCAGGGTAAGGACCACAACGCGTGGAGCATGTCCCCAATCCCTCAACCTCAATGAGCCGAACATAGGCTTGCATTGCTTTCGCAAGCGTAGTCCTGCACGGAAACTTCAATGGTTTTGTTGCATCCATGAAGAACGCTACAGCTCCGTGAGTAGCTGCTAGTGATGAACCATTGCATGAGAATGCCAATACCCAAAGCATTGCTGCATGGGTGAAGGCAGTTGAGGCAGTGAAGACAAAAATTCCCTCCTCCCGCCCATCAGGAAAGATCGTGCATCGACAGCTCGATGTGGTGGAAAAATGCACAAGAACCTGCACCAACAGATGGCAATGAAATTATTAACACAAGCTTTGTGTACGAGGAAATACACTGAAACAAAATTAATCATACATACCGACTTCTTGTCGTTGGTGAAATCATAGACGTTGATGAAAGTCTCAGCCTGGAGTCCAGTTCAGAAACATTGCATTCACGATTACCTTTCCATTACACAAGAATATGGAGCGTAATTGTCTGATTGTCCTATTTGCTAACTACACACCTTTTTCCAAGGATGTCCGCATGGGCAATATGCATCTTTAGGTGCTGGAGCCTCCAATTTGAATCCATCTTCGTACACCTTCCGCACTAGCTGGTGAACATCCCTCTCCCCAACATCGCAACTTGGGTGAAGACTTGGGTGAACATCAATGGGATGGAAGGACTTCACTCTTGGCCACTCAGACACAAGCCACGTGGCACTCTCATGATCCTCACGATCACACCACCCACTGCAATGGCATGTTCTGCAAACACTTGTGAAGACCTGCTCTGCCACATTTGTTGTACGTTCTCTACGAAAGTCCTCATCCGAAGATGCAGACCATGTCAATGCTCGAGGGTACACACCCTGCAACATCTGCAAGTGGGTCACACACTTTCCCACACCCTCNCTTGGGTGAAGACTTGGGTGAACATCAATGCGTTGGAAGGACTTCACTCTTGGCCACTCAGACACAAGCCACGTGGCACTCTCATGATCCTCACGATCACACCACCCACTGCAATGGCATGTTCTGCAAACACTTGTGAAGACCTGCTCTGCCACATTTGTTGTACGTTCTCTACGAAAGTCCTCATCCGAAGATGCAGACCATGTCAATGCTCGAGGGTACACACCCTGCAACATCTGCAAGTGGGTTACACACTTTTCCACACCCTCATCACATCTGCACCTGAAAACACCCTGGCCGTTGTCAGCCACCAATGCCCACCCCAACACTCTCGACCCAAGACGAGATGATGATGTGTCCAAAATAGAAAAACATGGGCTGGTATTCTGAGATACACACACTGGAAATGCTGGAAATGCTTCCAAGGCTAGCAAATTCAAGGGTCTGTCTAACTCCCTCTCAGCCCACTGCATGTGTACACAAGTTCCACCAGCGGCAGCGTATGCACATGTGCATGCAGCACCAACTTCCCATTCCATCCATGCATGCACAGGCATGGCGTACTGTCCGGATGGAGAGGGTACAAGCAAGGATGGCACCATAACAACCTTCCGCTCATGGTCAAAGTCCGGAAGAATTGCAGTGGATAGCCTAATTCTAGTAACGAAGTTCACTGCATGAGGATCTTCCAGCTGTCGCAAGAAACTTTCAAAGGAAGTTTCATCAACGTCTGTTGGTGGTGTGAATTGGGTCACACGAGCATGCGGGTTTAGGTGTCTTTTCTCAAAAACGTAGTGAGGCAACCCGTTGATCTTTCAAACTCTTGGACCAAGCTGCTTCTGCATACAAAGAAGTAAATGAGAATATGTTAGAACCCCCCGAACTACATTTTGTTCAGAATATCATACCCACACCACCACCCACACTGCCACGCACATATGGCATCCCATCCACTTACCACGAGAGAAACACGTTCATGCTCTTCAGATAATTCAGATGCAGGATGAGGCCGTCCTCGGGGAGGGACACGCGAATGCCGTGGCGACCCGGTTCAGCTGAGACGTCTTCAACTTCGTTATCATGGTCGCCATTATCTTGGTGAACACCGCCTTCCTCGGATTCTCCTCCACTTGGGTCTCCTCTGGCTGTGTCTCCGCTGCCTGGGTCTCCTGTTCCTGTGCCTCCGCTGCCTGGGTCTCCTGTTCCTGTGCCTCCGTTGTCGCGTCTTGTGCTACCGGGAACCCCGCTGTCTGGCTCTCTGTTGCCTCTGTCTGCGCTGCATGGACCTCCTCTGTTGCCTCTGTCCGAATCTGCTCCACCCGGGTCAGCTCTGCCTGGGTCAGCTGAGGCTGGGTCTCCTGCGGTGGGTTCGCCATGACCTGGTTCAGGTGGTGGAAGGGCATTCAGGTCAAGGTAAGGACGTCCCCAAGAAACAAGAGCCTCTGTTGTTGTGGGTAGTGAAGGGGGAAGGGGGGGGAGAGACGTGCATCAGCAGCATCATCAACAGCATCAGCAGGAGCATCATCAGCATCAGGAAGACCAGCAGGCCTGGCAGGCACCGGCAGGGCACGTGCGCAACATTTGTAGGGTTTCCCCACATTCTGGTTGCAATGAGGACAGATGGAGTTCGCCGGGTCTTGAGTCCAAGTGTCATTTTCTTCATCTCGGAAAAACAGGGCCTCGAAGTCGGGCACCTCCAGTTTGAAAACGGCGCATCTGAAAAGACATAGTGTGGTTCACCAGATCAACCACAGTTTGGTTCTAAAATGAAATATGAAGAGCACTAGAAAGAACCCAAAAATCATCATTCATCACCTACGACAGTAGAATCTTATGTGCCCGGCAGCTTTGTCAAACTGATCTTCACCATCTGATGATCGCCTTTCTGTTGACCACCGTCCGTTACAGTTCGTGTTCGTGCAAACCCAAACACCACCATTGCCCGCACGCTGAGCCTCTTCGGCCGTGTCATGGGTGCAGTGACCTTTCCTCCAAGACTTAGGTGGGAATTCCGCGCGATTGTTCTCATACAGAGCCGCCAACGCTTTTGGCCTCATTTTCTGTCCTGTCCGTCTGCAAATGTGGCACACGGAGTTAAGGGCATCTCTGTTTGCTAGGATGATGGACATATCGGCTGGAAATCTCACCACGTCATCTGGAGGGTCGACAGGTCTAGGACGCACCATCGACCGACGAATGCGTTCCTTGCGTATGCGAGGCTTGCGCCGCCTTGTTGCCCTTTGCTCCCTTGGTGTAGGTGCCATCTGCACCGTGAGACATCATAATGAACCAGACTGACATCATTATCACCATTGGCATGAACATTGCAGAAGTAACACAATGTTCAAAGCATTAATATGATCATATGTACAATATCCACAAGGATCGACGGATTGTGTAGCATGAAACATGGCTCAGATGGCTCAGATGAAGGGGTAGGAGTGACTTTTTGCCTCATGAACCTCATCGGGTTCATCATATTTTGTCCTCTCCCAGAAGACGACAGCATCATCCTCAGTATCTCCCTTCATTACTTTAACCCACACTGTCCACTTCCAGTTCGCCTTCCAGTAAGAGTACTCGTATGGCTTAGAACATCTTCGCTTCATCCGAGCATGTCTCCTTGGCACATTGTTCCCTCCTTCTGTTCAGATGTCTCCTGTTTGGGTGCAATGAGCTCATCCCACGCATCCTCTTCCTCGTCATCATCACTTTCATCTAGCCATCCACCCCACAGGCGACACGGCTTCCGAGGTGCACGTGTCCGTTGCACCTCTTCCGCTTGTTCCGTCACCTGCTTCGACATCTCACCTGCAACAGAGCGGACACAAGAGCACGAGAGCACTAGGGATTTTAAAGACGGGTCATGGCGCCCCCGATGCATAGATGAACAGGGCCAGCAGCAGCAGTTTTCCAGCGCAGTCCCATGACCTACTTCCGCCATTAAGTCAACACACCACCGGACGAGGTGCGTATCTGCCCATATCTGCCTACGTGTGGACATATTCAACGTTTGACGTTTAATCTTCATATTTGTCGTAGCAAAGGTGTCAGCATCATTTAATCACATTGAACATCAAACATAATGAATCAGGATGACAAGGTACATCAAAAAGACCTCCATACAGAAGGATCCGAGTCGTCACAATCAGAGGTCATCTCAGTACAGCAGGTTCCTGATTTCCTCTACGTCACTGTCTTCATCAGACAGCCTATCCAAAAAAAACACGTGCGCAAGTCTCTGCCCCTCCCTTTGGTGCGCCGCCGGCACCTTCGAAAACTTGCCAGACTTCTTCGTGGAAGACTTCTTCTTCTTCTCCTGGCGCTTACGGATACGGCCGGAGGGGCCGGAGCGAGCAGCATTACGGGCATGGCCAGTCGAAGCCCAAACGGGACCAACAATCTTGGAATCGGTAGTATCAGCAGTCTCCCCGGAGTCGGTGGGGGAGGGCTGCTTTCTGAATGTCACAGCGGTGGCAGCCGCGCTTGGCTTGTCTGCCACCGTCTCCACCTCGATTTGCCTCGTTCGGTCCGATGCCATTGCTGTAGAACTCAGTGCACAATGTAAAATATAAAAGGCAACGCTGCAGGGCATGTGACATCCACCTGTAACATTTCAGAGGTTGCTATTTGATTCCATGACTAGGTTTCAGTTTCTGTCCTCATTTCTTGCTCAACGTATGCTTCAATACCTCAACAGAACTGAAATTCACCAATGGATGTGCATCAACAATAAGCATCATCAACTCTCCTGTTCTCCAGTAGGCCGGAAAATTAAGACTATGTACAAAATATACAGAAATCAACTACTCTCCCGTTATCCAACAGGCACTTTCTCCGCTCCTACCGCTTTCTCTTGCGACCCATAGAAGCGCCGGCATATGCAGTGGGGGCAACCAGAGCAAGGATCAGGGTAGGGGCAGGTGAAGGGATGGCGACGCCACCAGCCCCGGCGAGTGCACGAGCACGAATACGAGCACTGAAACGACGTGGACGAGCAAGGGCATCCTGCGGGGCAAGGCCAGGGTCAGGGGCAGGGACAGGTGCAGGTGCAGGAGGAGCAGGGGCAGAGGCAGGGGGAGCAGGAGGTGCAGGGGCAGGAGCAGGAGCCGGAGCACGCGCAGGAGCAGAAGCAGGAGCAGGAGCAGGAGCCGGAGCAGGAGCCGGAGCAGGAGCCGGTGCACGCGACGGAGGAGGAGCAGGAGCAGTAGCAGACAGCTGCTTGTTAACGGCGGATGTCCACCGCATCACCACGGTTGCCAGCAGCCACTGACGGTCCGCTCCCGCACGAGCAGAGCACGGGGCAGGGGCAGGGGCAGGAGCAGGGGCACGCGCAGGAGCAGGGGCAAGGACAGGAGCAGGAGCAGGAGTAGGGGCAGGAGCAGGGGCAAGGGCAAAGGTAGGAGTAGGAGCAGGAGCAGGAGCAGGAGCAGGGGCAGGAGCGGGGGCAGGGGCAGGGGCTGGAGCAGGAGCAGGAGCTGGGGCAGGTGCAGGGGCAGGGGCAGGGTCAGGAGCAGGGGCAGGAGCAGGGGGAAGAGGGCCACCGCCCGGACCACCATACTTCCTGGTTAAGCCACTTTTCACTTCTTCGAGCAACTATCTACAATAAAGAGCCGTCTGCGAATCGTGGCGGGGATCCGAGGCCAAGAGAGCATCTGCTACTCGCAGAGACCTTTGGTGGATTCCCTCCGGGGTTCCATCGAAGTGCGGGAGGCGGACATGTGGCGAAGGGGTAGGAACAGCAGCGGGTGGTGGTCGAGTAACCTCGCCAGCCTCGGCGGAAAGACTACCAGGGTTACCAGCGGCACCAGTATCAGGGTTAGGGTCATCATCAGGAGTCACAGAAGCCGGCATCGGCCCGTCCATCAGAACAGGGAGACTGGTGTCTGAGACACTCGCTGCAAAACCGGACACAAGTGCTATTCGTGATTCAGAAAAAATGAGAGCAGGAGAACACGCCATAACAGGTACAGTAGCATGTGTAGGTAGGTTGTGCACTCACTGACCCTTGTCGGTGCGGCGGCGGCAACTCCTTGCAGCGGCGCCGGCGAGTTCTTGCAGTGGCGGCGGCGATTTCTTGCAGCGGCGGCAAGGACTCCTTGCAGCGGTGGGAGCCACTTCTTGTAGGGGCCGAAGCGGCGCCTTCTTGCAGCGGGCTCTTGCCTTAGCGTTCGCGGCGGTGGCAACTCCTTGCAGCCGTTACGGGGAGTTCTTGCAGCGGCGGCGGCGATCTCTTGCAGCGACGGCAAGGACTTCTTGAAGCGGCGGCGGCGACTTCTTGCAGGGGCCGCAATGGCGCCTTCTTGCAGCGGCGACTTGCCATAGCGTTCATGGCGGTGGTGCCTTAGGGTTCACGGCGGCGGCGGTGCCTTAGCGTTCACGGTGGCAGCGGTGCCTTAGCGTTCACAGCGGCGGTGCCTTAGCATTCACGGCAGCGGCAGCGGTGCCTTAGCGTTCACGGTGGCGACGGTGCCTTAGCGTTCACGGTGACGGCAGTGCCTTAGCGTTCACGGCGGCGGCGGTGCCTTAGCGTTCACGGCGGCGGTGCCTTAGCGTTCACGGCGGCGGCGATGCCTTAGAGTTCACGGCAGCGGTGCCTTGGCGTTCACGGCGGTGGCGGCGGTGCCTTAGCGTTCACGGCGGCGGCGGCGGTGCCTTAGCGTTCACGGCGGCGGGCCAGCGTCAGCCAGGGCCGCGGAGATTGTGCAAGAAGACCCCAGCACCGGTGGGCCTAGACGCTTCAACGTCACTACGCAAAATGAACAAAAGTGAGCATCAAAAAAGAGTACACTGAGCTCATGGAGGTTTACCCTCCAATTCTGGCGCATGAGGCCTAACGGAACGCCCCTCAGGTTTTCAGTCGAGTACGCGGTCCGTTCTTCTTACATAACGCGATGCGTATATCAATCTCGTTTGCTATACTAGCTAACGAACTTCAATACACAACACATCAGTGCACCTCGGTTACCGACGAGAAGGTTTTCATAGAAATCTAGCTGTCATGGAGAATATTTCCCTCGATTTGTTGGAAGAGCTATCCGAGACGTTACAATTAACAGGAGCTAGAGCCTCGTTTCGTAATTATTTGGTTTCGGTACTCGTCCTGTTTCTAACCGCGTCCATACATCGGAAGAACTACCCGTAATTATTTGCAGTTGTTCTGTCGACTACAGAACAAGGAGCGGCGACAAAAGGATGATTTCAGATGCCAGCCTAGCATGCAGACCGCATGGATATCGAAAGCGATCGATGGTTGGTCGATACGAAGCATGGAGCTGATTTCACAATCGACGGTCCGTATTTTGGACGAAAGAGAGAGATGCTGCAAAAACACGGTCAAAGTTAAGGATATCATCTGTTCATAACATGATGCGTTGTCTCATCCGGATATTCCGGGAACTGTGAAAGCTTTTTTCGTGTACAACAGAATGCATGTTTGGACATTCTGAATTTCTTCACATGACTCGTTGCCTATACACACAATATTTTGAACCCGTGCACGTTGCTCTACACACACACACACACACACACACATACACACACACACACACACACACACACACACACACACACACACACGCACACACCCACACATACACACCACTAAAAATATACACAAACACAAACACAAATACAAAAAGGCAGAAGGGACCACGTGTGTATACACACACACATACACACACACACACACACATACACACACATATACACACACACACATACACATACACATACACATACACTCACTCACACACACACACACACATACACACACACACATATACATACACACACACACACACATACACACACACATACATACATACACACACACACACACATACACATACACATACACATACACTCACTCACACACACACACACACATACACACACACACATATACATACACACACACACACACATACACACACACATACATACATACACACACACACACACATACACATACACATACACATACACTCACTCACACACACACACACACATACACACACACACATATACATACACACACACACACACATACACACACACATACATACATACACACACACACACACATACACATACACATACACATACACTCACTCACACACACACACACACATACACACACACACATATACATACACACACACACACACATACACACACACATACATACATACACACACACACACACATACACATACACATACACATACACTCACTCACACACACACACACACATACACACACACACATATACATACACACACACACACACATACACACACACATACATACATACACACACACACACACATACACATACACATACACATACACTCACTCACACACACACACACACATACACACACACACACACACACACACACACACACACACACACACACACACACACACACATACACACACACACACATACATACACACACACACACACATACACACACATATTTCCGGTAGCCTTTGGCAAGCCCTACTGCACTGCGCTTTTGCTTTGATTAAATTCCCCGTGGTTTCCCAGCCCCATGGTGCAGTGCTGTGTGTGCACCCACCATTTCTCCGGTGTGGTGGGCGGAACCAGGGGTAATCGGACACCAATCGATGAGCCGTAAATTGTTTCCGATAGCCTTTGGCAAGCCCTACTGCACTGTGCTTTTGCTTTGATTGAATTCCCCATGGTTTCCCAGCCCCATCGTGCAGTGCTGTGTGCACACCCACCATTTCTCCGGTGTGGTCGGCAGAACCAGGGGCAATCGGACACCAATTGACAAGCCATAAATTGTTTCTGGTAGCCTCTGGCAAGCCCTACTGCACTGCTCTTTCGCTTTGATTAAATTCCCCATGGTTTCCCAGCCCCATGGTGTAGTGCTGTGTGCGCACCCACCATTTCTTCGTTGTGGTCAGCGGAACCAGAGGCAATCGGACACCAATCGATGAGCCGTAAATTGTTTCCGGTAGCCTTTGCCAAGCCCTACTACAATGCACTTTTGCTTTGATTAAATTCCCCATGGTTTCCCAGCCCTATGGTGCAGTGCAGTGTGCGTACCCACCATTTCTCCGGTGTGGTCGGCGGAACCAGGGGCCATCGGACACCAATCGACGAGCCATAAATTGTTTCCGGTAGCCTTTGGCAAGCCACACTACACTGCGCTTTTGCTTTGATTAAATTCTCCATGGTTTCCCAGCCCCATGGTGCAGTGCTGTGTGCGCACCCACCATTTCTCCAGTGTGGTCACCAGATTCAGGGGCAATCGGTCACCAATCGACGAGCCGTACATTGTTTCTGGTAGCCTTTGGCAAGCCCTACTGCACTGCTCTTTTGCTTTGATTAAATTCCCCATGGTTTCCCAGCCCCATGGTGCACTGCTGTGTGTGCACCCACCATTTCTACGGTGTGGTCGGCAAAACCAAGGGGCAATCGGACACCAATCGTCGAGCCATAAATTGTTTCCGGTAGCCTTTAGCAAGCCCTACTGCAGTGCGCTTTTGCTTTGATTGAATTCCCCATGGTTTTCCAGCCCCATGGTGCAGTGCTGTGTGCGCACCCACAATTTCTCCGGTGTGGTTGGCAGAATCAGGGGCAATCGGACACCAATGAATGAGCCGCAAATTGTTTATGGTAGCCTTTGGCAAGCCCTACTACAGTGCTCTTTTGCTTTGATGAAATTCCCCATGGTTTTCCAGCCCCATGGTGCAGTGGTGTGTGCGCACCCACCATTTCTCCATTGTGGTCGGCAGAACCAGGGGCAATAGGACACCAATCGACGAGCCGTAAATTGTTTCCGGTAGCCTTTGGCAAGCCCTACTATACTGCACTTTTGCTTTGATTAAATTCCCCATGGTTTCCCAGCCCTATGTTGGAGTGCTGTGTGCGCACCCACCATTTTTCCGGTGTGGTCGGCGGAACCAGGGGCCATCGGACACCAATGGACAAGCCATAAATAGTTTCCGGTAGCCTTTGGCAAGCCATACTGCACTGCGCTTTTGCTTTCATTAAATTCTCCATGGTTTCCCAGCCCCATGGTGCAGTGCTGTGTGCACACCCACCATTTCTCCGTTGTGGTCGGCGGAACCAGGGGCAATCGGACAGCAATCGACGAGCCATAAATTGTTTCCGTTAGCCTTTAGCAAGCCCTACTGCACTGCGCTTTTGCTTTGATTAAATTCCCCATGGTTTCCCAGCCCCATGGTGCAGTGCTGTATGCGCACCCACCATTTCTCCGGTGTGGTCGGCGGAACCAGGTACAATCGGACACCAATCGACGAGCCGTAAATAATTTCTGGTAGACTTTGGCAAGCCCTACTGCACTGCGCTTTTGCTTTGATTAAATTCCCCATGGTTTCCCAACCCCATGGTGCAGTGCTGTGTGCGCACCCACCATTTCTCCGGTGTGGTCGGCGGAACCAGGGGCAATCGGACACCAATCGACGAGCCGTAAATTGTTTCCGGTAACCTTTACCAAGCCCTACTGCACTGCGCTTTTGTTTTCATTAAATTCCCCATGGTTTCTTAGTCCCATGGTGCAGTGCTGTGTACGCACCCACCATTTCTCTGGTGTGGTTGGCGGAACCAGGGGCAATTGGACACCAATCGACGAGCTGTAAATTATTTCCGGAAGCCTTTGGCAAGCCCTAGTACACTGCGCTTTTGCTTTGATAAAATTCCCCGTGGTTTCCGAGCCCCATGGTGTTGTGTTGTGTGCACACCCACCATTTCTCCGGTGTGTTTGGTGGAACCAGGGGCAATCAGACACCAATCAACGAGCCATAAATTGTTTCCGGTAGCCTTTGGCAAGCCTTACTAAACTGCGCTTTTGCTTTGATTAAATTCCCCATGGTTTGTCAGCCCCATGGTGCAATGCTGTGTGTACACCCACCATTTCTCCGGTGTGGTCGGCGGAACCAGGGGTAATCGGACACCAATCGACGAGCCGTAAATTGTTTCCCATAGCCTTTGGCAAGCCCTAGTGCACTGCACTTTTGCTTTGATTATATTCCCCATGGTTTCCAAGCCCCATGGTGCAGTGATGTGTGCGCACCCACCATTTCTCCGGTGTTGTCGACGGAACCAGGGGCAATCGGACACCAATCGACGAGCCGTAAATTGTTTCCGGTAGCCTTTGGCTAGCCCTACTGCACTGCACTTTTGCTTTGATTAGATTCCCCATGGTTTCCCAGCCCCATGGTGCAGTGTTGTGTGCACACCCACCATTTCTCCGGTGTGGTCGGCGGAACAAGGGGCAATCGGACACCAATCGACGAGCCGTAAATTATTTCTCGTAGCCTTTGGCAAGCCCTACTGCACTGCGCTTTTGCTTTGATTAAATTACCCATGGTTTCCCAGCCCCATGGTGTAATGCAGTGTGCGCACCCACCATTTCTCTAGTGTGGTTGGTGGAACAAGGGGCAATCGGACACCAATCAACGAGCCGTAAATTGTTTCCGGTAGCCTTTGGCAAGCTCTACTGCACTGCGCTTTTGCTTTCATTAAATTACCCATGGTTTCCCAGCCCCTAGGTGCAGTGCTGTGTGCGCACCCACCATTTCTCCGGTGTGGTCGGTGCAACCAGGGGTAATCGGACACCAATCGATGAGCCGTAAATTGTTTCTGGTAGCCTTTAGCAAGCCCTTCTGCACTGCACTTTTGCTTTCAATAAATTCCCCATGGTTTCCCAGCCCCATGGGCCAGTGTCGGTGCGCGCACCCACCATTTGTCTGGTGTGGTCGGCGGAACCAGGGGCAATCGGACACCAATCGATGAGCCGTAAATTGTTTTTGGTAGCCTTTAGCAAGCTCTACTGCACTGCGCTTTTGCTTTCATTTAATTCCCCATGGTTTCCCAGCCCCTATGTGCAGTGCTGTGTGCGCACCCACCATTTCTCCGGTGTGGTCGGCGGAACCAGGGGAAATCAGACACCAATCGATGAGCCGTAGATTGTTTCCGGTAGTCTTTGGCAAGCCAAACTGCACTGCGCTTTTGCTTTGATTAACTTCCCCATGGTTTCCCAGCCCCATGGTACAGTGCTGTGTGCGCACCCACCATTTCTCTGGTGTCGTCGGCAGAACCAGGGGCAATCAGACACCAATCGACGAGCCGTAAATTGTTTTCGGTAGCCATTGGCAAGCCCTACTGCACTGCGCTTTTGCTTTCATTAAATTCCCCGTGGTATCCCAGCCCCATGGTGCAGTGTTGTGTGCGCACCCACCATTTCTCCGGTGTGGTGGGCGGAACCAGGGGTAATCGAACACCAATCGACGAGCCATAAATTGTTTCCGGTAGCCTTTAGCAATCCCTACTGCACTGCGCTTTTGCTTTGATTAAATTCCCCATGGTTTCCCAGCCCCATCGTGCAGTGCTGTGTGCACACCCACCATTTCTCCGGTGTGGTCGGCAGAACCAGGGGCAATCGGACACCAATCGACGAGCCGTAAATTGTTTCTGGTAGCTTTGGCAAGTCCTACTGCACAGCTCTTTTGCTTTGATTAAATTCCCCATGGTTTCCCAGCCCCATGGTGAAGTGCTGTGTGCGCACCCACCATTTCTCCGGTGTGGTCAGCGGAACCAGAGGCAATTGGACACCAATCGACGAGCCGTAAATTGTTTCCGGTAGGCTTTGGCAAGCTGTACTACACTGCACTTTTGCTTTGATTAAATTCCCCATGGTTTCCCAACCCTATGGTGCAGTGCTGTGTGCGCACCCACCATTTCTCCGGTGTGGTTGGCGGAACCAGGGGCCATCGGACACCAATCGACGAGCCATAAATTGATTCTGATAGCCTTCGGCAAGCCACACTGCACTGCGCTTTTGCTTTGATTAAATTCTCCATGGTTTCCCAGCCCCATGGTGCAGTGCTGTGTGTGCACCCACCATTTCTTTAGTGTGGTCGTTAGATTCAGGGGCAATCGGTCACCAATCGACGAGCCGTACATTGTTTCTGGTAGCCTTTGGCAAGCCCTACTGCACTGCTCTTTTGCTTTGATTAAATTCCCCATGGTTTCCCAGCCCCATGGTGCAGTACTGTGTGTGCACCCACCATTTCTCTGGTGTGGTCGGCAAAACCAGGGGCAATCGGACACTAATCGAAAAGCCGTAAATTGTTTCCGGTAGCCTTTAGCAAGCCGTACTGTACTGCGCTTTTGCTTTGATTAAATTCCCCATGGTTTTCCAGCCCCATGGTGCAGTGCTGTGTGTGCACCCACCATTATTCCGGTGTGGTCGGCAGAACCAGGGGCAATCGGACACCAATCGATGAGCCGCAAATTGTTTGTGGTAGCCTTTGGCAAGCCCTACTACACTGCTCTTTTGCTATGATGAAATTCCCCGTGGTTTTCTAGCCCTATGGAACAGTGCTGTGTGCGCACCCACCATTTCTCCGGTGTGGTCGGCGGAACCAGGGGCAATAGGACACCAATCGACGAGTTGTAAATTGTTTCCGGTAGCCTTTGGCAAGCCCTACTACACTGCACTTTTGCTTTGATTAAATTCCCCATGGTTTCCCAGCCCTATGGTGCAGTGTTGTATGCGCACCCACCATTTTTCCGGTGTGGTCGGCAAAACCAGGGGCAATCGGACACCAATCGACGAGCCGTAAATTGTTTCCGGTAGCCTTTAGCAAGACCTACTGCACTGCGCTTTTGCTTTGATTAAATTCTCCATGGTTTTCCAGCCCCATAATGCAGTGCTGTGTGCGCACCCACCATTTCTCCGGTGTGGTCAGCAGAACCAGGGACAATCGGACACCAATCGATGAGCCGCAAATTGTTTCAGGTAGCCTTTGGCAAGCCCTACTACACTGCTCTTTTGCTTTGATTAAATTCCCCATGGTTTTCCAGCCCCATGGTGCAGTGCTGTGTGCGCACCCACCATTTCTCCGGTGTGGTCGGCGGAACAAGGGGCAATAGGACACCAATCAACGAGCCGTAAATTGTTTCCGGTAGCCTTTGGCAAGCCCTACTACACTGCACTTTTGCTTTGATTAAACTCCCCATGGTTTCCCAGCCCTATGGTGCAGTGCTGTGTGCGCACCCACCATTTTCCCGGTGTGTTCGGCGGAACGAGGGGCAATCGGACACCAATGGACGAGCCATCAATAGTTTCCGCCAGCCTTTGGCAAGCCATGCTGCATTGCGCTTTTGCTATGATTAAATTCTCCATGGTTTCCTAGACCCATGGTGCAGTTTTGTGTGCACACCCACCATTTCTCCGGTGTGGTCGGCGGAATAAGGGGCAATCGGACATCAATCAACGAGCCGTAAATTGTTACCGTTAGCCTTTAGCAAGCCCTACTGCACTGCGCTTTTGCTTTGATTAAATTCCCCATGGTTTCCCAGCCCCATGGTGCAGTGCTGTATGCGCACCCACCATTTCTCCGGTGTGGTCGGCGGAACTAGGTGCAATCGGACACCAATCGACGAGTTGTAAATAACTTCCGGTAGCCTTTGGCAAGCCCTACTGCACTGCGCTTTTGCTTTGATTAAATTCCTCATGGTTTCCTAGCCCCATGGTGCAGTGCTGTGTGCACACCCACCATTTCTCCGGTGTGGTCGGCGGAACCAGGGGCATACGGACACCAATAGACAAGCCGTAAATTGTTTCCAGTAGCCTTTACCAAGCCCTACTGCACTGCGCTTTTGTTTTCATTAAATTCCCCATGGTTTCCCAGTCCCATGGTGCAGTGCTATGTACGCACCCACCATTTCTCCGGTGTGGTCGGCGGAACCAGGGGCAATTGGACACCAATCGACGAGCTATAAATTGTTTCCGGTAGCCTTTGGCAAGCCTTACTGCACTGCGCTTTTGCTTTGATTTAATTCCCCATGGTTTTTATCCCCCATGGTGCAATGCTGTGTATACACCCACCATTTCTCCGGTGTGGTCGGCGGAACCAGGGGCAATCGGACACCAATCGACGAGCCGTAAATTGTTTCCGATAGCCTTTGGCGAGCCCTACTGCACTGCGCTTTTGCTTTGATTATATTCCCCATGGTTTCCCAGCCCCATGGTGCAGTGTTGTGTGCACACCCACCATTTCTCCGGTGTGGTCAGCGGAACCAGGGGCAATCGGACAACAATCGACGAGCCGTAAATTGTTTCCGGTAGCCTTTGGCAAGCCCTACTGCACTGCGCTTTTGCTTTGATTATATTACCCATGGTTTCCCAGCCCCATGGTGACGTGATGTATGCGCACCCACCATTTCTCAGGTGTGGTCGGCGGAACAAGGGGCAATCGGACACCAATCAACGAGCCAAAAATTGTTTCCGGTAGCCTTTGGCAAACTCTACTGCACTGCGCTTTTGCTTTCATTAAATTACCCATGGTTTCCCAGCCTCCAGGTGTAGTGCTGTGTGCGCACCCACCATTTCTCCGGTGTGGTCGACGGAACCAGGGGTAATCGGACACCAATCGATGAGCCGTAAATTGTTTCTGGTAGCCTTTGGCAAGCCCTACTGCACCGCACTTTTGCTTTCATTAAATTTCCCATGGTTTCCCAGCCCCATGCGCTAGTGTCGGTGCGCGCACCCACCATTTCTCCGGTGTGGTCGGTGGAACCAGGGGCAATCGGATACTAATCGACGAGCTGTAAATTGTTTCTGGTAGCCTTAAGCAAGCTCTACTGCACTGCGCTTTTGCTTTCATTAAATTCCCCATGGTTTCCCAGCCCCTAGGTGCAGTGCTGTGTGTGCACCCACCATTTCTCCGGTGTGGTCGGCGGAACCAGGGGAAATCGGACATCAATCGATGAGCCGTAGATTGTTTCCGGTAGCCTTTGGCAAGCCCTACTGCACTGCGCTTTTGCTTTGATTAAATTCCCCATGGTTTCCTAGCCCCATGGTACAGTGCTGTGTGCGCACCCACAATTTCTACGGTGTTGTTAGCGGAACCAGGGGCAATTGGAAACCAATCGACGAGCCCTAAATTGTTTCCAGTAGCCTTTGGTAAGCCCTACTGCACTGCACTTTTGCTTTCATTAAATTCCCCATGGTTTCCCATCCCCTAGGTGCAGTGTTGTGTGCGCACCCACCATTTCTCCAGTGTGGTCGACGGAACCAGGGGCAATCAGACACCAGTCGATGAGTCGTAAATTGTTTACGGTAGCCTTTGGCTAGCCCTACTTTACTGCACTTTTGCTTTGATTAAATTCCCCATGGTTTCCCAGCCCCATGGTGCAGTGTTGTGTGCGCACCCACCATTTCTCCGGTGTGGTCGGCGGAACCAGGGGCAATGGGATACCAATCGACGAGCCGAAAGTTGTTTCCGGTAGCCTTTGGCAAGCCCTACAGTACTGCGCTTTTACTCTAATTAAATTCCCCATGGTTTCCAAGCACCATGGTGCAGTGCTATGTGCGCACCCACCATTTCTCCGGTGTGGTTGGCGGAACCAGGGGTAATCGGACACCAATCGACAAGCCGTACATTGTTTCCGGTAGCCTTTGGCAAGCCCTACTGCACTGCGCTTTTGCTTTGATTAAATTCCCATGGTTTCTCAACCCCATGGTGCAGTGCTGTGTGCGTACCCACCATTTCTCCGGTGTGGTCGGCGGAATCAGGGACAATCAGACACCAATAGACGAGCCGTAAATTGTTTCCGGTAGCCTTTGGCAAGCCCAACTACACTACGCTTTTTCTTTGATGAAATTCCCCATGGTTTCCCAGCCCCATGGTGCAGTGCTGTGTGCGCACCCACCATTTCTCCGGTGTGGTCGGCGGAACCAGGGGCAATCGGACACTTATCAACGAGCCGTAAATTGTTTCTGGTAACCTTTGGCAAGCCCTACTGCACTGCGCTTTTGCTTTGATTAAAGTCCCCATGGTTTCCCAGCCCCATGGTGCAGTGCTGTGTGCGCACCCACCATTTCTCCGGTATGATCGGCGGAACCAGGGGAAATCGGACACCAATTGACGAGCCGTAAATTGTTTCTGGTAGCCTTTGGCAAGCCCTACTGTACTGCGCTTTTGCTTTGATTAAATTCCCCATGGTTTCCCAACCCCATGGTGCAGTGCTGTGTACGCACCCACCATTTCTCCGGTGTGGGCGGCGGATCCAGGGGCAATCGGACACCAATCGACGAGCCGTAAATTGTTTCCGGTAGCCTTTGGCAAGCCCTACTGTACTGTGCTTTTGCTTTGATTGAATTCCCCATGGTTTTCCAGCCTCATGGTGCAGTGCTGTGTGCGCACCCACCATTTCTCCGGTGTGGTCGGCGGAACCAGGGGCAATCGGACACCTATCGACGAGCCGTAAATTGTTTCCGGTAGCCTTTGGCAAGCCCTACTGCACTGCGCTTTTGCTTTGATTGAATTCCCCATGGTTTCCCAGTCCCATGGTGCAGTGCTGTGTGCGCACCCACCATGTCTCCGGTGTGGTCGGCGGAATCAGGGGCAATCGGACACCAATTGACGAGCCGTAAATTGTTTCCGGTAGCCTTTGGCAAGCCTTATTGCAATGTAATTTTGCTTTGATTAAAATCCCCATGGTTTCCCAGCCCTATGGTGCAGTGCTGTGTGCGCACTCACCATTTCTCTGGTGTAGTCGGCAGATTCAGGGGCAATCGGACACCAATCGAAGAGCCGTAAATTGTTTCCGGCAGCCTTTCGCAAGCCCTACTGCAGTGCGCTTTTGCTTTTATTAAATTCCCCATGGTTTCCCAGCCCCATGGTGTAGTGCTGTGTGCGCACCCACCATTTCTCCGGTGTGGTCGACGGAACCAGGGGCAATCGGACACCAATCGACGAGCCGTAAATTGTTTCCGGTAGCCTTTGGCAAGCCCTACTGTACTGCGCTTTTGCTTTGATTAAATTCCCCATGGTTTCCCAGTCCCATGGTGCAGTGCTATGTGCGCACCCTGACCCCCTCACCTCCATCGCTCCTGCAGTCTCGTATGGTATCGGAATTGCGTGCCGTAAATTACGTTGCGTAGCATTTTCCGTGCCCTACGTCTCGGTGTATTTGTCTTGTCATTATCGCAATCGGTGCCCTCGTGACACATACAGCTGTGGGTGTGCATGCCGCTGCTCCCCCTCTCCCTCACCCCCGCACTGCTCAAGCATTCTCTGCGATACGCTTTGGTATCAGAATCACATGCCGTAAATTGCGTTGTGTAGCGTTCTTTGTGGATTCAGCTTTTCGTTATCCTGAGCGATGTCCCTGTGACGCATCGGGCCATCGGTATGCGCGCCGTTGCCCCATCCCCCCCCCTGATCCTCAGTATAAAGATACCATTTAGGTATATTACGAGAACAATGAATACTGCATGGTCTCGTTTGCAACAAGAGTGGTATTTCTTAAAAATACGTTCTGGTTTATTTTGTTTTACACGTTACAAAAATCATTGCTGTTATCTACGGGATTCATTCTCACTTTCTCATTTCGTTCCATACGCAACCACTATGTAGTAAACCAATGATGTTTATTACGCAAGAGGTATGTCTTGATGTTGACAGCATCAGTTGCTCCTCATCCACGACAAGACAAGGTTCGTTTCCCGGAAAACATTTGTTTTGTACAAAACGTGGTTATCTGATCTCGTTGACAACATCGTCACCCCATCTCGTTGCCAACGTCATCACCACATCCAAAAAGAAACCTGGTGCTAAAAACATTTCCGCTGTAGACAAAATCGGGTGCATGTTGCACGTTGCTTCATCCTCTGTCGCTTGCTATTTAATACAATCATCTGCGACCCGGCCGCCCCTGCCACAGGGCTTTGAGGGGTGGCAGAGGTTGGTACTTATACACAGTATCCCACACTTGGACTCGATAATTGAGGAAGACAGCAGGATCGACGGATTTCATCGCTCCGATGAAAGTTAGAAATAGCGGTCTTCTTTTTTAACATTCGGTAACCACTTGCCGAATGTTAAAAAAGGGAAGTCGTATTCGCGATGCTACGACGGACTCTGCATGTAGTGAAAGTCCGACGGAACATCGACGCCGTTTGCCTATTTAGCTAGCTTGTGTTCCACATTTTTGGTCGAAGCGATGGCGGCCGTCTCATTTCTCGCCCACTGAATTAACCTGTAGTCGTATTCGAGAGAGAGTCCGGATGGAGAAGTCAACCTCGGCAAAATAAATCAATTTCAAAAGACTTTCAAAAGACTGTCTCCATTCCGCATCGCAGTAATGCTTTCGGGAAAAGTTGTGTTGGCCCTATCCAGTTGCACTTTCGGGTACTTACAAGCGTTCCTTCTCGATAACTCGATAACTCAATTACGCCGATGACACGATTACTCATCACTCACTGTTTATGTGGGATTCACCATTGTGCGCTCGAGTTTCGATGTCTCTGACTGACATAGAAATGTTTTCCTAAACTTGCCACAGGTTCAATCTTTTTTTGTAAGTGATACTCTTTCTGGAAAATGATCAGAACAGAAACAATCGAACAGCAGTGCAAGCCACATTTGTAAAAAACCCGCAAATATGTAAGAAGATCATCAAATAGGCACGATTTGTAAAGGGATGAGGTTGATGGTTTATAAATGTAGGAAGAAAATAAAACATATCGTACCAGTACGTGGAAGGTTGAGGCAAACTTGAAAAAGTATGCAGACAAAGTGTGGTGGAGGTGTGGGTATCTGGGATAAAGACAGAATCTGGGCAGGGCATTAGACACAAGGACAAATTAAATGATGGGTGTGATCTCAACTCCACATGTAAGCACTTCTCTTGCAGTTCGTTGTTCGAAGTTTGAAATTTGAATGCACGAGCACCGCACTAGACGCTCGCACAGCGAGCGTCTAGTGCGGTAGGCGTGCTTGCAGCCGCGCAGTTCATCACTCAACCACGAGCACACCAATGTTTCTCACAAGTGTCGAACACTGCCGGTGAATGGAAATACAAAATACCAATATGACCAAAAACCAGAAAGAGGGACAAACCCAAATACAACCAGTGTAAATAAGGAAAAAGACAAAAACTCATCAAAAAATAATTAAACCATCCTTCACGTCCTACTATGGTAATCGGATTCGTGATATTGACAAATCTGCCATTTAAAAAAATTCAAATGCTCTAAGCTGCCATGAATAGAAATCATGCTCTATTCTCAGGTGAGAGTGGTGAGAGTCATTTTGTTCAAGGCTAGACCGTAAACCCAATAGAGGCTCACGTACCATGACATAATAGTGGCCTCCATTATCTACTCATAGTTGACTCTTTTAGAAACGTTATGAGACATTTGTGTTGCAAAATGTTATACGTTCCCTACACAATCATAAGAAAACTTCAGAAGTTTCAAGATTAAACCAAATTAGACCCCTACTTACCAATATTTTGTGAAATTTGAAATTAAATGCACTTTCAATGGCTACGTTTCAAATAAAATACACATTAATTTTAGAATACAACTATTTTTTAGTATTCTGAAACATGTTTGTATTCAGTGTGACATATTAAGTATCAAAGAAATATTTCATTCAAAAGTACCAAGTGATATTCATTACATTTGTTTATCTCGAAAAAACATTATGTATTTTTGAGAAAATCAACCTTATTTTGTTCCTAGTGTTTGGCCAACTTGTGTAGATGCATTCTTAAGTCAACTTTTGTTAGCTTTTTTTTTCATTGTTGGTAAAGTGAATTATGTATGCTTGACATTGCATGGAAATGCTTGGCAATGCATGGAAATGCTTGGAAACGTGAAGGCAACGCTTGGCAATGCTTGGCTATGCCAAACAATGCCTAGGCAATGCCTGGCAATTCTCACAAAAGGTCTTGTAATGCATAGAAACCCCTTGGCAATGCTTGGCAATGCCTGGGTAATGCGAGGTAATGCCTGGTAATGCATGGCAATGCGTGGACAATGCCTGGCAATGCCGGTAATTTGAGAGTGTGTGCTCTCAGGAGATTCAGCCTTGGTGTGTGGAGAATAAATTTGCAGCGGAAAGAGAGACTTGGAGATGTCAGGAAACCAGAGCTGGGAAAACACAAGTACAATGAGCAAAGTTCAAGGTATTTCTGGTGTTTGGTCAGCCTGTCTTGGCCCTGGTCTACTGCTCTCCTAGCTTGCTATATCAAGCTACTTGCACTTGAAGCCGGTGTCCTACTTGCACCTAATGCCTAGTGCAAGAAGTGCCTGATTTTTTATCTATCCAGATCGACGGTCCGCCTTAATCCTATCCGCACGCACGTTGGGCACGCGCTGCTCTGGCAAACTGCCTTGTTGGTCACGTATGACTCTGGCGGTGGGTGCGGTAGGTCGTAATAACTGGTTTTGCTGTAGTCGTTGACTGCGTCCGTCGTGGGAGGTTCGCCGCCAAGATACCCCCTCACTGGGTGGCGTAACCATCACACCACTCGTCGAGATGGTGACACACAACCTCATGTTGAATATTCAGAACATGCCTGCAGGGTTACGTGCGAACCCCCCGGGCAACGGCATGATCCTCATTTTGTTGCTTGCACGCTCACTACTCCTCCACGCGTCCACGGTAGAGCGGAGTGGAGCTCAACCACGACCTGAATTTCTAAAAAATGGAAAAGGGTCCAATCGTCCCCCAAAGTCAGGAAAGGCCTCGAGTATGCCAGAAAAAGATGGGCACCTCTTTACATTCACCTTCCCCTCCTCCCCCTCCCCCCCGCGTCGGTGGCACAATGCCCCGGGGCACATGAGATACTCCTAGATAATAGTGTTGGTACCCCCAATATTGAAGTTGGCCTCTGGCTCCTAAGTGTTGTGCTCTGCTGGGTATCCCTTCCACTGCACCGGAAACTAGCACCGACGTCCCCTCTGCCGGTCCACCAAAATCTTCTACACTTCAAAATCCTCATTCCCTTCAACGTGGATAGTAGGAGGTGGAGTTGTCCTGCGACCCTGGAAGAAGATGTTTGGGTCGCGATACGTACAAAGTAGGGAGATGTAGAACACCGGATGGATGGTGTAGTGAGCTGGCAGCTCTAGCTTGTAAGAGAGAGTTGATCGCTACTCTAGAATTTGGAGCCCCACCCATCGCGACTCCTGTGCAGAGCAATTCTTATGAGCGTGCTGTTTTTGCTGCTTCTTTGCCTTCAACAGGCGTTTGTGCACCATGTTCGAGGTGGTGGAAAAACGGTCAGCTCAATCTATTACAAAGCCGGAAGAGATGTTTTGTAGCAAGGAAGGCTGGGCTCTGTGGCTCGTGGCCATAAACCACCTCAAACAGTGACTTTCCTGTTGATGCTAACCCTACTGAGTTGTAAGCAAACTCTGCCACCCTGAGTTTTGCTTCCCAACCCTCTCCATCCGCTAGGTCCATGGTCCGTAGCAGCTCATCCAGAGTGTAGCTAGTATGCTCTGTCATTCCATCACTGTGTGGGTGGTACGCTGTGGTCAGTCGCACCCTTGTGCCCAGATTCTCCTCAAGATCTCTCCAGATTCGCAAATGAAGCATGGATCGTGATCTAAGACCATCGACTGTGGCACTCCATGCAGCTCGATGACATAATTCAGGAAGAGTTGAGTTGTCACAGGAGCCGTGATGCTCTCAGTCCACAAACACCAACAGCGTGTTGTCACATTGTTGCGTAACAGGAAACCACCGATGAAGTCAAGTGAGATGTCTGTTCATGACCTTTAAAGAATAGGCAAAGGTTGGAGCTCTCCAGTTGGCTTGGTTCTTTGTGCCTTGATTCATCGGCACACATCACAACTGCTCACAAACCTCTTGCAATCAGCCGCCATTCATGACCACCAGTATTGCTGTGCGAAGGTCTTGAGCGTCCTGCCAAAACCGAAGTGACCCGAGTGGTGGATATCATATGCCTCCTCTAGTACCAACCGCTTCAATGGCACATAATCCGGCACGAAAATCTTCTGCTCCTGTCCTCTTTGCCAATACACTCCATCCCATGTTGTGTCTTTTAGCGCACCACCTGTAAACTCACCGTCCATGCTATAGCCATGCTTAAACAGAATATGCATGACAGGTGATCCCATCAGCATTGAGATGACATTGAGTCTCAAGTCAGGCCTCCTTGACAGAGGGTTTAGTGGATTCATTTTTCTAGGCTTGTATAAGATCGTGTAGTCACGACTCCTTTCTACGAACTCCATCCAGAAAGTCTTAAGGCGACCAAGGTTTGGCTATGGCTACAGGTACTTCAGGGCATAATGATCCGTGAAGACCATGCAGCACCACGAATTGAGATAAAACCTGTAGTGCTTGAAGGCATGGATCACAGCCAACATCTTGTTCTTGTGGATTGCGTAGTTGAGCTGTGCAGCTTGCAACTTGCGAGACGCGTACGCAATCGGCTGTGGCCCCTTATTGTGATCTCGTATTAGCACCACCTCATTGGAATAATTGCTTGCGTCTGTTGCCATGACGTACTCCTTAGAAATTCGGATGCACCAGGACTAGAGTGTCACAAATTGTAGACCTGAGCTCCTCAAAGCTCTTGTACTCCTTCTCACCCTTTCCTCTGGCGCTACTTTCTTAGAACTTGAGTTATTAGCACAACCTTCTTTGCGTACCCCCAGATGAAATTCTGATAGTGATTAAAAAACCCAATGAAGACGTAGATATCACGTACGGACTTTGGTGTAGGCCACTGTTTCACTGCTTCCACCTTCTTGAGGTCCATGTAGAGACCCCTGGCGCTCACAATGTGCCGAAGAAACTCCACCTCCTTTTTCTCAAAATTGCACGTGGAGAGCTTTGCAAACAACTTCTCCCTCTGAAGAGTGCCTAGCAACTACCAAAGATATTGCTGATGCTCTTCTAGAGTTCTAGATTAGATGAGGATGTCCTTGAGGAACACAAACACAAACTGGTCCAACATAGGGTGGAATATCCTCTTCATGAGGCTCATGAACATTACAAGAGCATTGGTCAACCCAAACAGCATGACGAGGTTCTCAAAGTGGATGTACCGCGTCTGAACCACTGTCTTCTCCACATCCTAATCCACAATTTAGATCTGATGGTATCCCGAGCGTAGGTCAATTTTGCTCAAGTAATGTGCTTCCCTCAATTGATCAAACAGCTCCTCAACCCTTGGTAGCGGGTATCGGTTTTTGATTGTTACATTAGTTTATGCACGATAGTCCATGCACATCCGCAACTCCCTTGTCTTCGTCTTCACAAAGAGGACTAGTACAGCATAGGGTGACACAGATGACCTGACAAACCCCTACTCTGTTAGCTCCTCCAACTGCTTCTTAAGCTCTCCCAGCTTGTTGTTGCTTATGTGATAAGCAGCACACACCGTTGGAGTCGCTCCCGGAATGGGCTCAATCTCGTGGTCAATATCCCGCTTTGGTGGTAAACCCTTTGGCAGCTCAGTACGCAACATGTCATTGTAGTCGTTTAACACTCTCTTGATACCTTCAGATAGCTCTGCTGCTGGTGATTTTTACTGATCTCCCTCTTGTTGCTTTTCCTCTACTTCCAACACTTCCACCTCTTTAGTTGCTTCCTTCTTCCACATCCATAGAAGATACACTTGGTCCCCCCTGTGTTGACAGCACTTCAGCTGTACGTAGCTCAACTAAGGCATCCTGCCTGCGTTACTGTCCCTCTCCTTAGCCCATGACAATAAAACAATTTTCTCTTTGCATTTCTTCACTTTCACTTGGCTGCACACCCAATCCACAAAAGGATTCTATCGGTGTAGCCTGAGCTCCAGAATGGCATCAAACAAATCCATTGGGTATGTGCAAAAGTTCACCTTGCACGACAGCTTGCCCAGACGAACCCCTCGTGCTGGTTGCCTCTTTGAGAGGCAACCCGCACTCCAGCTCTCCTTGCACCAACTTGACCTTAGTTCGCTTTCCAGGCAGTTAAGGAAGCCTCAGCTTTTCCGCAACCTCGTCGCTCAAGAATGAGTGTGACGCACTACAATCCAACAATGCTTTAATCTGTCGGCAAGTCTGGTGCCCCTCGATGAATTTTTGGCTTTTAGGAGGGTTCTTGGAACATTCCCACTCCCTTCACTCTAAAGCAATACGCTCGTCATATCCCTAGTTGTCAAAAGGGCTAGTGTATGCAGGTGTAGACGAAGGTTTCCCAGCAGTTGGCCATCCGTCACTAATTGCTGGTTGCCGATTCCCTACTTCCTCTCTTGCTGTCTTTCTTGTGGTGGCCAGGCTTCCTGCAGTTCTTATATTTCCCACCATGTGGCTTGTTTTGTTGCTGGCCTCCTTGCAGTGTGTCAATCTCAATGGGGTCAGCTTGTGGGTGTTGTACTTAACACCAGAAATTCTCCTACTTCTAAAAAAAAACCCGTCGATGGTAGCGTAGCACATCGATAAGCTTTGTAGTGGCCATCATCGCCTGGAACTCCATGATTCTACTTAGTTACAGCGTACATTGAATCTCCGCCTTCAACTGATCGTGGTACTTGTCCGCCATCTCCGGCTCGCTCATGTTGTCAATCTCCGAGGACAACACCAAGAAACCATATCGATAATCCAGGACTAAACCCATGTACTTCAAATACTTGTTGCGTGCAACCATGGAGGCATTCACGAGATCGAACCAATCTTAGATGGCTTGCTCAAACCGCTCCCACGTCGTCAGCACGCGTGCTTCAGCTTGTCCGACGTCTCGATGCCACAACAGGACATTTTGCACACCTGTGTTCCCACCTCCACTTCAAGTGGCCAGCACATTCAGCTACCTCCACCACTCTAATGCTGCTCCACGTGATAGTGTCACCATAAATGACACACGCACAGCATTGGAGAGTGTGTGGATGGAGTGGAGCATGTGGTTGTGTGATACCGTCGGAGGAGTGTGTTACGGCCTCGACGGATAATGTTGGAGAGTGTGTGGATGGAGTGGGAGCTTGTGGTGGTGGTGTTCACGATATATCTCCCCCACCATCCCCAAATGTTGTGGCTCTTGAACAGGTGAAAGTAGCCGCAAAGGAGAATAGGGAAGCAACGGAACAGTTTGGTGGTGGTAAGGCAACGGAAGTGGATGTGGTTGTGGAGCAACCACTTGCCACGGTGGTCTTCATTGAAGATGCAGAAGTTAAGGAGGAGCTAAAGGGCATCCCTATTGCCCATCCGATTATTTGACATGTGCGGCCTTGCCAGGCGATTCGGGGACGGCACCGACGACCGGGGGTGGGGAGAATTTACCTCAACCATGTGCCTCTACCAACAAAGCGCGTGAAGCATGTCAAGACAGTGGGAGTGGCCACCTTCGTGGGCCGCTCTGAGGATGGCATCGGGGATGGTGGACGTGAGGCATCGCCCATCGTCAAGGCAGAACCCATCGCCTAGAAGCCCGTCATCAATCACATCATGTGGCTTGGCATGTGCATCGGTGGTGACGGCATCAACATCGACCATGCCAACACAAGCGACAGGGAGGCGACCATGCCGCCGGTGGCCATCACGTGCAACAAGCTTGGAGAAGAATATGAAGGGATGAAGATGGTGGACACCATCTAGGGTGCTCCGATCCTTTTTGCTTGCATGTTGATGTCCATGTACCATGCCTATACGTAGTCGGCAAGTGTTCGCCAAGTGGGAGTATTGGCGGTTGGGTGGCAAAACCCATCCACGCGGCGGAGACCGCCGCGTGGTCTCCTTGACCACGCGGCGGCTGGAGAGCGAGAGAGAAACAAAACAAATGGCGAAGCGACGGAGTGGACCGGTGACAACGGCCGGATAGCCGGCGGACTGGTCCCGGCAAAGTTCTTTTTGTCAGTACCCGTCGACCGACGGAACAGAGGTTTTGAGGTTTTTGAGGTTTTGAGGTCTGGTCCAGCAGTCTCCCTCTCATTCAACCTCGAGGAAGTAAGGTTTTTACGCTATGGAAATGAAGAAAACAATTTCCAAAGGTTGGCTCTTGCATTAGCTTTGAAGTCTGGTCCAACAATCTCCCTTCCGTTCAACCTCGACGTTGTCCGACGTAGTCCGTGCTTTCCACTCCTAGAAGACTATACAGCTCCAATAGTGCTTCTGCCCAATGCGTGGCTCTAGCTCTGGTACCATATTTGAGAGTGTGTGCTCTTTGGAGGTTCAGCCTTGGTGTGTGGAAATCACAGTCGAAGTGGAAAGATAGACTTGGAGATGTCCACAAGCTAGAGGTGGAAAACAAAGGTTAATTCCAATGAGCAGAAAACAAGGTATCTATTGTGTTTGGCCGGCCTGTCTTGGCCCCATTAGTAGGCATTGGTAGGCAGTTTCTAGGCATTCCCAGGAATAGCCTAGTAATTTCCAGACATTTCCTAGGCATTTTTAGGCATTGCCGAAGCATTTCCAGGCATTGCCAGGCATTTCCTGGGTATTTCCCAAGCATTTCCAGGCATTGGTATGCATTGTCTTGGCATTGCCAAGCTTTGCCCTGGCTTTGCCAGGAGTTACTATGCATTGTCCAGGCATTGCCAGGCATTGCTTAGGCATTGCCAACCATTGCCAGGCATTACCTGTACATCCATTATTATCTTTTCCTGGCATACTCGGGGCCTTGCCTTACTTCGGCGGATAATTGGACCCAATTTTGTTTTTTGGAAATTCAGGTTGTGGTCGAGCTCGACTCTGCTCCACCGCAGATGCAAGGAGGAGGAGTAGCGAGTGAGCGAGAGATGACGTGAGGATTACGCCGTCGCCGGAGGGGGTTCGCACGCAATCCTGCGGGTGTGTTCCGAACATGCAACACAAAACTGCGTGGCACCCTCTTGGCGAGTGGCGTGATGGTTACGCCACCCATTCAGGGGCTGTCTCGGCGGCGGACCTCCGAAGACGGACGCGGTCAATGGCTACAGCAAAACCGGTGACTGCAACCTATCGCACCCGCAGCCGGGAGTCATACGCGACCAGCGAGGCGGCTCACCGGAGCAGCACGTACCCACCGTGCGCACGGACAGCATTAAAGGCGAACCGTCAATCTGGATAGATCGACGGTCGGGCACTTCTTGCACTAGGTATTGGATGCAAGCAGGGCACCGGCTTCAGGTGCGAGTAGCTTGATATAGAAAGGGCTATGCCTAGAAATTCCTGGCAATGCCTTGACAACGCCTGGAAATGCTTAGGCAATGCTTGGCAATGCCTCACAATGCCTGGGTAATGCTTGGCAATGCATGACACTGGTTGGCAATGCCCTATCAATGCTTGGCAAAGCCTGGCAATGCCTGGGCAATGTCTAGGCAATGCCTGGTTATGCCTGGCAATGCCTGGGCAATGCGTGACTTTGCCTGGGCAGTGCGTGGCAATGCCTAGGCAATGCCAGATAATGCTTGGCAATGTCTGACAGTTTAACAATGTGTAGAACGTTTTTCTATGTCACAACAAGACTTGAAATTGCACATGTAGGCAAAGATAATGTGGAAACCATTTTATGAGTTAGGGTAACATGCGTTTTCAAGTGCCTCTACCTTCCCACATCTAGAAAAAAGGATGTTTGAATCCATATCATCTCAAAACTTATGGTTAAAGCCTGTCACGTTTATGGTAACATTTTCTTTGAGAGCCTTCTCTCCAAATCGCACCTCTTCTACATGATGTTATCAAGCCTTACAGGCCATCATCTGATTTGGCAAAAACCCCCAAACCTTAGTCTGTACAAGTCTTGCACTTGTAGAGGTATTGGACATTCTAATGCAATGAACCATTTCTATCCATGGACTTTTCTTTTTGGGGACCAACGAGGTGCACTTTGGTCTTTCAAGGTGAATTACAGTAGCTTGTAGTCCTTACGGAAGAGACACACATCCCACATCTGAAGTACATTCGCAATAGCAAGGGGCTAGCCAATGGCCACCTTTGCCAAAAGGACGGCTAGCCAATGGCCAGTAACTCGCTCGCTATTGGCCAGCTGGCAGCTGGCCGGGTGAACGCACGATGGCTGGCCAGGTAACTGGTTGGCCACATGCTAGCCGCCAGCAAGCAAAGAGGCGAGACATCAAGGATGGAGGCCGATGGCCTCGAGCCCCCAACTTTGCCCTGTCCTCCTTGCCTCACAGGTTGAGCAAGATAAGGGGAGAAGGTCATAGTGTGAATGCGTAAGAGGAAATCAGAAACAGTGGCGTGAAATCATCTAGAGTCTCTTGCACAAGAGGACTTTGTACAAGGATGTCAAAAATGAAACTGAAGTTTGTACTCAATGTAGTGTTCTTTTGAGTAGGAACCACCCTCGTGACAAGCTCTACGACGGTTTTGGCAAGTAGTCAACTATTTATATGCCTTCAGGAGCTGCACCAATGGCAAGAATGCAAGATGAGAATACGTGCTTAAAATCTACCTGTTTTCAGAATCATAAATTACACCAGAAATCTCTTCACAAGCTCCTTTGATGTTAGAGCTTCAGCCAACATCTTCCCTCTCCTAGATTACTGACTGGATTTTTTACGAGGGGGTGGGTAGTGCCCATATCTGAACCAACCTCATTTCTCCTCCTTTTAGCCTCTCACCCTTCCTCCTCGTCTGTAGAGTTGGTATACTGCATTTCCCTACAACAAAGATGCCTTAAGGAAGAATTCAGTGCCAAGGCCAAGGGAGCCCCCTGCGAGAAATGTGTTTGAAGACCTCCCAGTTGTTGTGGGCTCAAGGGAGACATCGTCAAGGAGGCATAATAGGTGTCTAGATAAATGCAGAGGAGGCCAAGGAAGGTCAGACGTCAAGGAGAAAACAAGAGAAGTGATGGAGTGTATATGGTTGTTAACTCTCCTGCCCTCCTCCTCATCCATTGAGCAATGTTGGACCTTCTTAGCTTTATCTTTAGTTTTCTCCCCACTTCCATTTCCTAGGTTCTAGAGGCTACGTTATACCATGAGTCATGGCTTAGAAAGCTAGCTTCAAGCCCATGTGTTTTTGCCAACAATGGCTGATTAGAAAACAGACATGGGGAGCAGGAACGGCTGGAGAGGCTGCAGGCAGGGCTGGGGAAGGGACTGAAGAGGGAGAAGGAGAAGGAGGTGCAGATGGAGATGAGGCTTGCGGTGGGACAGGAGAGGTGGATGCAGCTGAAGAGGAGATGAGGGCTGGAGAAGATGGGGACGGTGGAGGAGATGAAGGCACTGGAGTGGTGGAGCTCGGTGATAGCGCAGGTTCAAATGCAGCCTTTGCCGCATGTGCATCAAGTGCAGTTGAAGCAAGGAAGGCTGCCAAGGTGGCCAGGGCTACAAAGGTAGCCAAGGCTGCCCTGACTGCAAAGGCAGCCATGGCAGCAAAGGCTGCCATGGCAGCTAAGGCGGCCAAGGCAGCAAAGGCAGCCAAGGCATCCAAGGCAGTCAAGTCAGCTGCTACACTGAGGGCTAGAGCAGCAGCAGGTACATGGAGGGCTAGCAAGGGTGGTGATCCAGGGAGTAACAAGGGAGGGAGAGGGAAAGGTGTTGCCGTGCTAGAAGTGTCTGGCAAGGTGGGGAAGCGTGTGCAGCGCTAGACTCCTTTTGTTTTCCATGCTCAGACCTCTCTGTTTCCTGTCATGCTTAAAATGCAATGTTGCACCTTTTTACTATCTCTCTCTAGAATGCAACAAAATGGAATGCTAAAGGATAATATCAACATTTGACTAAATGTAATATATGAACCAAAAAACGTTCAAACCTAGTCTCACGTGTAAGAGTCAATGAGGTGAATCATGTGAGATTCACAAGGTCATCATCATCAGCCTCACCATGTTTACCGCATTCAAACTGTCAATCTATTCGAGCTAACATTCAACGTAATTACAAATGGCTAAACAGCCTTTGTATGCCCTGTATTGTGCGGTGATCCTATTATGATAAGAAACTTCTTGTAGTAGCAACTTACAAATATCCTACATTTCCAATTTCATTAGTTGAATAATTATCTTTTCTTGTGGTCCTCAAGCATGGAATTTTTCTAAAACAAAGTTATGGGTTTCAACATGTGTGCTTGTGCATCATAAGGCCTCCAAGTGTTCATTAGGAAGCCACTTGTGGAGAAGAGAATGTTTTTCAACAAGTTGGATCGGTAACCAAAGGTGGGTGTTGGATTGAATGTTCTGCTGCCACTTGTGGCGTAGCTCACAACCTCTCACAATTTCACTGTGGTTCACCTATTGGCAGCCCATCCATCACAACTATGATTTGATACCAAGAGTTACTTTCACAAAGAAGTAAGTGGGTCTTTGGTAAACGTTAGCAGCAACCAACAGAATTGAGAAGTTACTCCTTATTGGACGTACTCATGAATTGGTGGCCAAAGTGTAGATTATAGAATAAGATGGAGCAATGCAAAGGTTTAAATGGCTTTATGAGTGCAATGAGTCTGAGGTTGTAATGTGAGTGGTACATGGTAGAAATGTTTTCCAATGTGAACTGTGATTTGCCACTACGATGGCGGATAGAACATGGCACATCACAGCTCCAAGAAATGCATGAGATTCCATCTTTACCATGGTTTTCAACTCAACAAAGAGAAATGGAGGGTGGAATAGGTACACGCAAGATAATTTTCCTACATAGAGTAAGTGTTTCAATGGCAGAGGTGTTGGGGATTCACTCAATCAACACTAACTAGAAACTTTAGAAAGGAAAAACAAAAAATTTGCTGGGCACTACTTGAGGTACCCTAGTAGCCACGCCATAGAAACTAGTCCTCTAGTGATGCCACTGGCATCATGAAACTCATTTTCAAACAATGTCATCGGAGGAATTTAAAAGTACATTAATCACACACGATCCTCAATTGGATGGTTATCCCAGGTCTCCAAGGACAAAACATCTATGCAAAAGTTGGCAAGCACGATGCTGCACAATACAGGCTCACGTACAATACAGTCTGGAAGAATGTTTTGTATGGACTCTCAAAACGTCCAAGGTCTTATTACTTGGCCAGGCCCACTGACACAATCTACAGTTGACGGGAAAACATGCTGTTCGTCATTCCATACAGAGGAGCAAGTTGGCATGTGGTCTTGCAAAATTAGAGGTTCAACAAGCTTTCAAACTTTATGGACCGTAGTTGCTAACCTGCCATGGAGTGTGTAGACCGCCCAGTGAGAAGGAAAATCCAGTACCAATGCATCCTACTGTACCTACTTGTCTGTGCTGCGGACCAGTGTGAAGCTGTCCTGAGATGGTTCCTTCTCATACCACTGTCGGCTGCTGCATGGAGGAAAACATGCATTTACATTCTTCCCATTCAACAGAAAAGGGAGCTATTCAAGAAAGTTCTGGAACAAGAAAACGATGGTTGTCCTCATGGTCTGTTCCAACAGCTTATTGAGAAAGCTTCCAACTGCGTCTGGCAGCAATGCAAACATCATTCTTTATTCTGAGGCACCATTCTTTGGGATTGTAACCCAGCGCTATGGACAAGCAACGGCGACACGAATGCCCGCACTGGTGGCATCCAGGGAGCAACCCTGACCAAGATGGCAGGTTGTTACATGGCAGGATTGCTGCCATGCGAGGTCTTGCCGCAAGTGCCTTGTTTTTGATAGAAAGCGGACTTCGGACCAGGAGTCGAGGTCTTGTACGGTTTTCTCTGCGGTGGGAACGCGCCACCAGCCTTCGCCGAAGGCTCCCGAGAACGACACTCCAGCATTCCCGGGAAAAACAATGTCGGCGAAATGCATTCACCTTCACAGGGATGACGACGAGACCAGCGCCCCATCTCCGCCGCCACGAGGACGAATCCGGTAGCAGCTGGTACCGTCGCGATTCAAGTCTCATAGATAAGCCATCGCGATTATTGTTCACAGGCTGTCCGCGGAGTGTCTTTCGGTCCTCGTATCAGGAGTGGACAATCTACCGGATTACCGACGTTCATGATATGCACCATCCGGACTCGATAATTGAGGAAGACAGCGGGATGGACGGACTTCATCGCTCCGATCAAAGTTAGAAATAGCGGTCTTCTTTTTTAACATTCGGCAACCACTTAAGGGAACGGCGCGGATGCTACGTCGTACTCTGCATGTAATGAAAGACCGACGGAACATCGACGCCGTTTGCCTATTTAGCCATCTCGATAACTCGATAACTCGATTACGCCGATGACACGATTAATCATCACTCACTGTTTATGTGTGGATTCAGCATTGTGCGCTCGAGTTTCGATGTGTCTGACTGCCATAGCAATCTTTTCCTATACTTGTGACAGGTTCAATCTTTTTTTGCAAGTGATACTCTTTGTCGAAGTTGATCAGAACAGAAACAATCAAACAATAGTGCAAGCCACATTTGTGAAAAACCCGCAAATATGTAAGAAGATCATCAAATAGGCTCGATTTGTAAAGGGATGAGGTTGATGGTTTATAAATGTAGGAAGAAAACAAAATATATTGTACCAGTACGTGAAAGGTTGAGGCAAACTTGAAAAAGAATGAAGACAAAGTGTGGTGGAGGTGTGGGTATTTGGGATAAAGACAGAATCTGGGCGGGGCATTAGACACAAGGACAAGTTAAATGATGGGTGTGATCTCAACTCCGCACTTCTCTCGCAGTTCGTTGTTCGAAATTTGAAATTTGAATGCACGAGCACCACACTAGACGCTCGCACAGCCAACTTCTAGTGCGGTACGTGTGCTTCCAGCCCCGCAGTTCATCACTCAACCGCAAGCACACCAATGCTTCGCACAAGTGTCGAACACTGCCGGTGAACGGAAATACAAAATACCAATACGACCAGAAACCATAAATAGGGTCAAACCCAAATACAGCCAGTGTAAATAAGGAAAAAGACAAAAACTCGTCAAAAAAATTACTAAACCACCTTTTACGTCCTATTATGGTAACCGGATTCGTGATATGGACAAATCTACCATTTAAAATAAATCAAATGCTCTAAGCTGCCATGAATAAAAATCGTGCTCTGTTCTCAGTGAGAGTCATTTTGTTCAAGGCAATATCTTAAACCCAATAGAGGCTCACGTACCATGAAATGATAGTGGCCTCCATTATCCACTCATAGTTGACTCTATAAGAAACGTTATGAGATATTTTTGTTGCAAAATGTTATACGTTCCCTACACAATCACAAGAAAACTTGAGAAGATGCAAGATTAAACCAAATTAGACCCCTACTTACTAATCTTTTGTGAAAGTTGAAATTAAATGCACTTTGAATGGCTAGGTTTCAAATTAAGTACACAAAACATTAGAATACAACTATTTTTTTTGTTATTTTGAAACATGTTTGTATTCAGTGTGACATATTTAGTATCAAAGAAATCTTTCATTTGAAATACCAATTGATATTCATTACATTTGTTTATCTAAAAAACATTATGTATTTTTTGAGAAAATCAACCTTACTTTTTCTTTGTGTTTGGCCAACGTTTGTTAGGTTTTATTAATGTTTGGTAAAGTGAATTATGTATGCTTGACATTGCATGGAAATTCTTGGCAATGCATGGAAATGCTTGGAAATGTGAAGGCAACGCTTGGGAATGCTTGGCAATGCCAAACAATGCCTGGCAATGCTTACAAAAGGTCTGGCAATGCCTAGCAACCCCTTGGAAATGCTTGGCAATGCCTGGGTAATGCGAGGTAATGCCTGGTAATACATGGCAATGCGTGGACAATTCCTGGCAATGCCGGTAATGTGAGAGTGTGTGCCCTCACGAGATTTAGCCTTGGTGTGAGTGGAGAAAAAAGTTTCAACAGAAAGAGAGACTTGGAGATGTCAGGAAACCAGAGCTGGGAAAACACAAGTTAAGTACAATGATCAGAGTACAAGGTATTTATAGTGTTTCTTCAACCTGTCTTGGCCCTGGTCTACTGCTCTCCTAGCTTGCTATATCAAGCTACTTGCACTTGAAGTCGGTGCCCTACTTGCACCTAATGCGTAGTGCAAGAAGTGCCTGATTTTTTATCTATCCAGATCAACGGTTTGCCTTAATCCTATCTGCATGCACGTTGGGCACGCACTGCTCCGGCAAACTGCCTTGTTGGTCGCGTATGACTCCGACGGTGGATGCGATAGGTCGCAATAACTTCTTTTGCTGTAGTCGTTGACCACGTCCGTCGTCGGAGGTTCGCTGCCGAGATACCCCCTTAGTGGGTGGCGTAACCATCACACCACCCGTCGAGATGGTGACACACAACCTCACATTGAATGTTCAGAACATGCCTGGAGGGTTATGTGCGAACCCCCTGGAAAACGGCGTGATCCTCATGTTGTCGCTTGCTCGCTAAGTACTCCTCCACGCGTCCGTGGTAGAGCGGAGTCGAGCTCGACCACGACCTGCATTTCTAAAAAATGGAAAAGGGTCCAATTGTCCCCCAAAGTTAGGCGAGGCCTTGAGTATGCCAGAAAAAGATGGGCACCTCGTTACATTCACCCTCC
>SZWC01002119.1:221554-232450 GCA_023375785.1 Penium margaritaceum | reverse complement strand
ACAAATTGGTCCAAGTAGGGGTGGAACACCCGGTTCATCAACGCCATGAACGTAGCAGGAGCATTCGTTAGCCCAAAAGGCATCACGAGATACTCAAAATGTCCATAGCGCGTCCGAAATGCGGTTTTTTCCACATCCTCATCCGCAATGCGGATTTGGTGATACCCCGACCTTAGGTCCAGTTTGCTGAATACACGTACAACCAGGGTATAACTAGAGTGCAAGTAGGGTCAAAGTAGTGCGCAACTAGGGTGCAACTATGGCGTTACTACAGCAGAACTAGGGTGCAACTTTCGCGTAACTAATGTCCAGCAGAGGTACAACTAGGGTGCAACTAGGACACAAATCGGGCGCAACTAGGCCGCACGTAGGCGCAACTATGGCGTAAGTAGGAGGTAAGTAGGGAGCAACTTGGATGCAAGTAGGACAAAACTAGGGCGCAACAAAGACGTAACTAGTGTCCAACTAAGGCGCAACTAGGACTCAAGTAGGGCTCAAGTAGGGCGCAAGTAGGTTGCAACTAGGGCGCAAGTAGGGCGCAAGTAGGGCGCAAGTAGGGCGCATGTAGGCTACAACTAGGGTGCAACTAGGGCACTACTAGGCGCAACTAGGACGCAAGTACGACGCAAGTAGGACGCAACTAGGGTGCAACTAGGGCGCAACTAGGGTGCATGTATGATACAAGTATGGCCAAGTAGGGCGTCACTAGGGCGCAACTAGGGTGCAACTAGGGTACAAGTAGGGCACGAGTAGGGCGCATATACGGCGCATCTAGGGCGCAACTAGGGCGTAACTAGGGTACAAGTAGGATGCAAGTAGGACACAAGTAGGACACATCTAGGGTGTAACTAGAATGCAAGTATGGTGCAAGTAGGGTACATCTAGGGTGCAACTAGAATGCAAGTAGGACACATCTAGGCTGCAACTAGAATGCAAGTATGGTGCAAGTAGGGCATGGTAGGATACAAGTAGGTTGCAACTATGGCGTAACAAGGGCGCAAGTAGGGCGCAAGTAGGGCGCAACGAGGATGCAAGTAGGGCGTAACTAGGGCGTAAGTAGGATGCAACTAGGACGTACCTAGGGCATAACTAGGGCGCAACTAGGACGCATCTAGGATGCAAGTACAGCGCAAGTAGGACACAAGTAGAGTGCAACTAGGGCCCAACTAGGGTGTAACTAGTGCCCAATTGAGGGGCAACTAGGACGCAACTAGGGCGCTACTAGGGCGCAAGTAGGGTGCAACTACGGCGCAAGTAGGGCGCAAGTAGGGTACAAGTAGGGTGTAACTAGGGCGCGATTAGGGCGCAACTAGGACGCAAGTAGGACGCAAGTAGGGCGCAACTAGGGCGCAACTAGGATGCAAGTAGGACACAAGTAGGATGTAAGTAGGGTACAACAAGGACACAACTAGGGTGCAACTAGGGCGTAACTAGGATGCAACAAGGGTGCAACTATGGGCAAAAGTAGGACGCAAGTAGGGCGTAACAAGGGCGGAACTAGCACGTAACTAGGGCGCAACTAGGACACAACTAGGGTGCAACTATGGCATAGCTAGTGCCAAACGGAGGTACAAATAGGACGCAACTAGGGCACAACTAGTGTGCAAGTAGGGCACAAGTAGGTTGTATGTAGGACACAACTAGGGCGCAACTAGGGTGTAAAAAGGGCGTAGCTTGTGTTCAATTGAGGAGCAACTAGGACGTAACTATGGCACAACTAGGGCGCAACTAGGACGCAAGTAGGGCGCAAGTACGGCACAAGTAGGATGCAACTAGGGTGGAATTAGGGCACAACAAGGGCACAACTAGGGCGTAAGTAGGGCGCAAGTAGGGCGCAAGTAGGGCGCAAGTAGGGCGCAAGAAGGGTGCAACTAGGTCGTAACTAGGACATAGCTAGTTTCCAACTCAGCCGCAACTAGGAAACATCTAGGGTGCAACTATGACGCAACTAGGGCATAAGTGGGTTGAAAGTAGGGCACAACTAGGACGCAACTAGGGCGCAACTAGGGCACAAGTAGGACGTAAGTAGGGTGCAACTAGGGTGCAAGTAGGGTGCAACTCTGTCGGACATTATCTCGAAGATCGCTTCAAGGGATGCAGCCACCGAGAAAAAAAAGAGTTACAATGCAGGTTCATTTCTAGAGTTACACGATCAACATCCGAACGGTCTCACGACCGACAAATGTGCGAGCCTCACCAAGACCAAAAGCAACAGCCTTGTACAACGGTCCAGGCGAGATCGTGCCTGCAATCATCACTCCTCTATGCGTATGGCTAGCAAAGCTGAATGGTGGTCTCGAGGCGCTTCCCCTTCTCTCACTCGTCCGAGCTGCCACCCCTATGCTCACTCGACGAAGCGCGCTAGGTTAGACCTTTCCCATGTGTATTACTTGTATTATAGTCTATAATCAATCCAGTGGATTCTCCTTCAGGCTCGCCCTCTTGGCTTCCTCCAATCCCTTCGCCTTCAATCTCATCTCAGCGCTTGTGCTCTCGCACTGCGCCCACTCTTACCTGTCAACGTCACTCATATGTCAGGATCGCCCGCACCTTCAAGGAAGCTTCTGCCCTTCCCACAAAGTGCTACGCCCATTCTTTCCTAAAGAAGATCTTAGTGCTCGCACCTTCGGTGTTGCGCCCATGTTTCTTACCATCAGTCTATACCCGCATCCGCTTCCGCTTCCTCCTCTTATCGCCGTGACCGCTTTACCTCTGCTCATGCTTTTTCAAGCATTAAAACGCTCGTCATTGTGACCGTGTCCACTCTACTACAGCACTTGCGATCTTCAGACATGGTACATAGCTCAAGTGACACACGTGGCGCTTTCGTGTTCGCCACTGTCGGCCGCACCTATGAACCGAGGGGCGCCCGGCGTGACGATCACACGTCGAGCCCTTGGGATGAACCTCTCAACCCTCGACCCCTTGGTGTGTGGGCCAACCCTTGAGATGTCGTACGACCCTCTCCTAGCAGTAAGACCGCTGCTAGTGACCGAGGTTCCCGCCGTACAACTCTCTCGGCGGCGTTTGTACCAAGGTGTGCTACGGAAGACTTGTAGGATCGAATGGACGTGTGCGAGGTAATACTTGAAACACAAGGAGAGTTGGGCAAGGAAAGAATCCTTAGACTTGATAGATCAGTACAAGGAAATGTACAAAGTCTCTGGGTAAGATTGGCATGCCTAGAACACCCCTAGGCTTCCTTATGTACCAGTCCCTATGAGCCAGCCGAAAGCTACTCAGCACCTCGAAGTCCTCTATCGAGGCTCAATCATACAAATAAAACATGCATCATGTAGTACAAGTCACGAGCTTTCCAACGCACTAAAGAACGCCTCAATCCGTGAAGAAACGGCTAAGTTATGGCCGTTTGAGTGCTCCATGCGTGACGACCGCTGGCAGTACCGCCAGCGGTGGTCACGGCCCCCCCGAAGCGCCCTTGCTTGCGAATGCAGCTCCAGCTGCTATCCCGAAGCACCCATGGACCCCAATGAACCTTGTCTCATTGGCTAAGCGTCCATCTAGGGGCGCTTCGGCTGCAGTGGGCGAGAAAATCGCTCCGCCGTGCTCGGGGTCGAACCGGTATATCTACTGTTTTCTGGAGGTGCGCTTCCCACCTTTGTACGGCCGTATCTTTCTCGTCCCTGCACCGAATGACCCGGTTATTGGGTCGATTTCGTATGGTTTTTCACGTAGAATACAATGGGAGCAGCTACACATGCATCTGACTTCAGCATGTTGACGTAATCACCGCCTCGACCGGCGGTTCCCATAACATCACCCCCCCTCTGAGGGCGCACCGTCCCGGTACGCTCCTGGTACGCTCGGAGGACCGTGTTGACAGCACCGCCCCTGTGGAAATTGGCTTAGGGGACCCAACAGTTGTGCTCAGGCCCATAGCCGAGCCATTGTACCAGGTACTGCCACCCGTTACCGTGCCGACGGTGCCCGAGAATCTTCTCCACCACATACTCCTCTTCCCCTCCACCAAGACCGGTGGGGAAGGGGCCTGTATTCGCGCCGCGAACTGCGCATCCGGCTCCTTGTAGGCCTTGAGAAGAGAAGCGTGGAATACGGGATGGATCCCATAGTGGTCTAGCATCTCCAACGCGTAGCTCACCGCGGATCGCTTCTCCTTGAACGGAAAAGGGCCCACCCACTGTGGCTTGAGCTTGTCGCTGCCCACCCCCGCCAGCTGCAAGTTCCGCGAGCTCAGCAGCACCCGTTGTCCCACCGAGAACTCCTCGGCTGTCCGGTGCTTGTCCGCTTGCCGCTTCATCTGCTGCTGTGTCTTGTGTAGCACCTCGCGTATACCACGCTACATCTCGGTAAAGTCACTTGTAAACTGCTACACCGCGGATAGGTCCGACCCCGTTACCATGTCTGAGGGACATGCAGGCTGCACCCCATATACAACCTCAAAGAGAGACCGCCCCGTAGAGGCATGCACTGCTGAGCTCTAGGCAAACTCAGCCACCGGGAGCTTGCATTCCAATCCCTCGCCATCCAGTTCCAAGATCCCCCGCAGTAGCTGCTCCATGGTCTGATTGGTGCGCTCAGTTTGGCCATCCGTTTGGGAATGGTAGGCCGACGAAAGAGCCACACGGGTGCCCAGCTTCTTGAAGAGTTCCTCCCAAAACCAGGAGGTGAAGCGCGGGTCGCGGTCCGAGACCATGCACCTCGGCACCCCGTGCAGTTTGATGACGTGTTGTAAGAGGAGTTGAGCCGTCTCTGCTGCCGTGAAATTCTCCGCACATGGAATAAAGTGCACCATTTTGCTGAACTGGTCCACCACCACCAGCACCATGGTGTTGCCCGTTGCATTCCATGGAAGACCCCCACAGAATCAAGTGAGATGTCCGTCCATGGATGTTCCGGCACCGGTAGCGGCTGCAGCCCCCCTGGCGCCCGTGCCATCCGCGACTTGATTCTTTGGCACGTGTCACAGCTGCTCACGTACTCCTTGCAATTTGCTCCCATCTTCGCCCATCAATATTGGCGCGCAAGCGTCTTGAAGGTCTTGTCGTGGCCAAAATGACCACTATAGTACGAGTCGTGCGCCTCCTCCAGCAACGCCTGTCGCAAAGACGCACTCTGCGGCACCACAATCTGGTTCTCCTTCTCCCGCCGCCAAAACTGGCCGTCCCACTTGCACCCCTTCACTGTACTTCCGGCAAAGTCCTCGTCCTCCGCATAACCGTGTGCAAATAGACTGCGGATGATTGGAGATCCCGCTTGCACCGTGATCGCATGCACGCCCAAGTCCGGGCAACGCAAAAGTGGGTCCGCTGGGTTGATCCTTCCTGGTTTGTACTCTATCTCGTAGTCGAAGCCACCCTCCAGTAGCTCCATCCACCGTGCTTGACGACGACTCAGGTTCGGCTGCGACTTGAGGTACTTGAGCGCGTAGTGGTCCGTGTGCACCACACACTGCCGCGCCTCAAGGTAGCACCTCCAATGCTTGAAGGCCTGAACCACCTCGAGCATCTCCTTCTCGTGGAGCGGGTAGTTTAGCTCAGCCCCTTTCAGCTTCTTGGAGTAGTATGCAATGGGCTGCAATCCCATCCCTTGGTCCTGCACCAGCACTCCGCGGGTCGCATAGTCGCTTGCGTCCGTTGCCAATACGTACTCCTTGCTTGTGTGCGGATGCACCAACACCGTGGCTTGGCACATGGCAGCCTTCATTGCACCGAAGGCTTGCCTCTCCTTTGCATCCCACTCCCATTGGCGCCCCTTCTTGAGCAAGTATGTCAAGGGTGCTCCCATTGCCGCGTGCCCCCGGATAAACCTCCGGTAGTAGTTCGTAAAACGCAGAAAAACCTGGATGTCACACACGCACGCCGGCTCTGGCCACTCCTTCACTGCTTCCACCTTTTTTGGGTCCATGCGGATTCCCCTCCCGCTGACAATGTGCCCGAGGAACTCCACCTCCTACTTGGCGAATTCACACTTGCTGAGCTTGGCAAACAGTTGCTTCTTTCTCAGCACTTCTATCACCGTCCGCAGGTGCTCTTGATGCTCCTCCATCGTCCGCGAGTAGACAAGGATGTCGTCGAGGAAGACGACTACAAATTGGTCCAAGTAGGGGTGGAACACCCGGTTCATCAACGCCATGAACGTAGCAGGAGCATTCGTTAGCCCAAAAGGCATCACGAGATACTCAAAATATCCATAGCGCGTCCGAAATGCGGTTTTTTCCACATCCTCATCCGCAATGCGGATTTGGTGATACCCCGACCTTAGGTCCAGTTTGCTGAAGACACGCGCGCCTCGAAGCTGGTCGAACAACTCCTCGGCCCGTGGCAACGGGTAGCGATTCTTCACCGTGATGTTGTTGAGCGCCCGGTAGTCCACGCACATCCGNCGCAGGTGCTCTTGATGCTCCTCCATCGTCCGCGAGTAGGCAAGGATGTCGTCGAGGAAGACGACTACAAATTGGTCCAAGTAGGGGTGGAACACCCGGTTCATCAACGCCATGAACGTAGCAGGAGCATTCGTTAGCCCAAAAGGCATCACGAGATACTCAAAATATCCATAGCGCGTCCGAAATGCGGTTTTTTCCACATCCTCATCCGCAATGCGGATTTGGTGATACCCCGACCTTAGGTCCAGTTTGCTGAAGACACGCGCGCCTCGAAGCTGGTCGAATAACTCCTCGGCCCGTGGCAACGGGTAGCGATTCTTCACCGTGATGTTGTTGAGCGCCCGGTAGTCCACGCACATCCGTAGCTCTCCTGATTTCTTCTTGACGAGCAGCATCGGCGCCGCGTATGGAGACACTGACGGCCGAATGAAGCCTTGGTCCACCAACTCCCCAACTACTTCTTGAACTCCGTAACCTCCGCGTCGCTCATGCGGTTGTAAGACCGCACCGTTGGTGACGACCCTGGCACCACCTCAATTTTGTGGTTAATGTTGCGTTGTGGCGGCAGCCCCTTCGGCAACTCTTCCGGAAAAACGTCCCCGAACTCCTTGAGCACCTCCCCGACACAGGGAGGTAACTCTGGAGCTCCTGCACCTTCCCCGGTTGCCCCTCCGCTGCTTCGACCGTTGCAATCAGCTGCTCCGCTACTTGTTGTGGACGCACTCATGCCAAGTAAACCTGGCCACCCTTGCGCTCGTACCGCTTGAGCTGCTGCAAGTTGATGACGCGCAGCTGCTTCCCCGCTTCCACCACTCCGACTCCTTCCCCTCACTCCGCCACAAAGGCAAAGTGATACCTTTCCCGTCCGCCTTCACGACCAGCTGGTTGCACCTCCAATCCACCTCCGGATTCCAAGCGTGCAACCAATCCCCGCCGATCAAACAGTCGTAATCTTCCATAGGGTAAGTGTGGATCTCCATGTCACACACCAAGTGACCCATACGGACTTTGTGCTTGACAAGAGGCCTGCCCCACTCCACCACCTCGGACACTTCCCGCGCCTTGGCCAACGTCCCCGGCTGCCGTGCAAGCTCCAACCTCGTCGCCAACCTGTCGTTGAAGAAGCTATAGCTCGTGCCGCCGTCTAGCAGCCCTTGTAGCTTCCTTCGATCCTTGAAACTCCCATCCGGAATCTCAAGAACCAGCTCCATGATGATCCCTGGAAACTGCCGGGTCTCACCTTCATTCTGCAACAACCTTGAGGCAGCTCCTTAATCGACAAAAGCCTTTCAGGGCTGGTTCTGTCCTTTGCGGACGAAAGACTTGCAGTAGTAGGTCGTCCCCTCCTCACTACTGCTGCTGGTTTCCCTGTTGTGCCTTGCGCTTGGGGCAATCCTTCTTGCGATGACCCTCCTCACCACAAGCCCAACACTTGCCTCTCGGTCCTTGCTGTCCGCCCGCGCCCTGCTGTCCGGCTTGGATTGCGTCCACCTCCATGGGCACAGCCTGACCCGGCTGCTCCACCCGTGGTGGTGTTGCATAGCTAGTCCGGCGCGCATTGTAGCTCACCACGTCGATGCGCTCCGCCGCCGAGACCAACTCCGCAAAGGTCCGCAACCCGAGCACCGCGAGTTTACGTTCGACGTACGCCTCCGCGTCCGAGCGGTCGTCAATTTGCGCCGCCAAGGCCATGAAGCGTGTAGTATTGTCATGGACCGATCTGCCTTGCCTGACGTGCTTGATCTTGTCACGTGCGACCCGGCTGCCGTTGAGGAGGTCGAAACGTGCCTGGAGCATCGTCTCGATCTGCTCCCACGTCTCTGGCTTCTCCATCAACGCCCGCGCACCGAGCTGCACTTCCCGCCCCAGCGGTAGACTCAGCAACGGCTGAAGCCGTGGCCCGGCCCCAAGCCCATCCGGCAACCCAGCGGCGTTCCGCCGGCACAATGCCGACCACCACTGCTGCGCCATTCCCCCGAGTATCGTAGGTGTTGGGAAAGGAGCCATCCGGCTCAATTTCAGGTCCACAGGAGCAAGTTCCAGGAAACTTCCAGATGCCTGTTCCGATCATCAATCCGTCTTCACCATTGCAAAGATCAGGTGGCAAATTATCTACGGTCCAAGTTTCAGGCCGATCCAACGGTCGGATTGGGAGATATCAATTTTCGAAGCTTCGCGGATCATGGACCGTCGATGTCTGGGTGGCCATGGGTGATGGCTCCATGCCTTAGCCTGAGAAAAGAAAAAGGCAAGAGGTCCAGGATCAAGACCTGATGGGAGAAATATCCAAAAACGTCCTTGGTCTTAGGATTGCCTTGTCAGAGTGTGCTGACTAGGATAAAGGTACCTCTCCTTACTTTTTAGGTGAGGTGAGATCCTTGTGTGCTAGCCATAGACACATGGCGATTCTCCATGGGTTTGTGGGTGATGTGACCACTAGGAGTGTGCCATGAGAGCATTCTCTAGCTCTCTAGGTCGTGTGTGACTGGTCAGCCTGATTGTTAGGCTGATTTCCTCCCTTGTGTGAGATTGTGGACTCTAGTGTGTGAGCCTTAGCCTCCATGGCTAAGTGGTGTGGCTTGTGAGAGGGCTGACTTGCCCAAGCACTAGCTCTATATGTACTCCATCATTTTGAGTGATTCAATAACCATTCTTCAGCACAAGTGATGCCCTTCCAATCACACATGCTTGCTGCTCCAAGGCTCCCTCTCTCCTCCATTTCCAAAATTTAGTATCAGAGCCAAGTTCTGCCACTTTTAGCCAGCACAGGCCGTCACTTTGAGAGTGACGGGTTGGGGTGAAACCTTCACCAAATTTGACAATCTACCACTGGATCTTCAAGTTCAGAAGACAAGCTTTTCAACGAGCCCATAAGCGTGAAGATCCAACGGTCGGATTGAGAGTTATGCTCAAAACGAGGTCGGCCAGGGCTACACTCTTCTCTATGAGTAAGACTGTCGCCTTGTGATGACCATAACTCTCTTGTTTCTTTGTCAAATTTAAAAAGTGGCACATGCGAATTGTAGTATTTTTCCTAAGCTTTCCATTGGTGCAAAAATATTTGCATTCCATNTTTTCCAGTGGTGGGCTCAGTTTTTTAAAATTCCCAGTCTGCTGGCATCTACAGTCCATTTTCTGTCAGACAGATTTCTGGCAGAAGCAGCAGCAGAAGCAGGGGTAGCGCCGCCATCCAAGGGCAGCGCTGAGCATCACCAAGGCTCAAAATGGCAGCAGCTGGCGTTGTGACAGCAGCCCAGCCTTTGGAGAGGCTGGAGGGACGCGCCAACTTCACGTTTTGGAAGATCCGTACCCGCCTCCTTTTGGAGGAGAGGGGCTTGTGGGAGGTGGTGAGCGGCGACGAGCCGGCTCCAGTTCCACAGGCAAAAGGCATCACCGCAGCGTAGGTGGTGGCGGGGAAGACGCCGCAAAAGGGTGCAGCTGATGCGGGTTCTTTTGTAGCTGTACCAGCGACGTATGAGGAGTGGAAGAAGAAGGACAGGCAGGCCTATAGGTTGCTTGTCAACACCATCTCCAACCCGCATCTTCAGTACGTGAGTGACAAGGCTACTACAAAGGAGGGGTGGGACACATTGTGCAAGAAGTATGAGAGCAAGGATCCTGCATTCCTCATGCTTTTGGAGGAAAAGATGATGGCGCTGAAAATGCAGGTTGGTGAAGGGATGGAGGCGTATCCGGACAGGGCCAAGGAGCTGGCGAAGCAGCTGAGAGTGGCCGGCAACCCTGTGGAAGAGACGCGCTTCATCCTCCTCTGCTGAGGGGACTCCCAACCAGCTACGACACGGTGCGAGAGACGCTGGAGTGCCAGCCAACTCTCGACCTCGACTTCATCTGCACACACCTGGTGCAGGTGGAATTGCGTCGCAATGCAGCAAAGCGCAATGGCGGCAGCAACAGTGAAGCAGNAGCAGCAGCAGCAAAAGCAGCAATCTCCACAGCAACAGCAGCAGCAGTCACAACAACGCCAGCAGCAGCAGCAGCAGAACCAGACTGGCGTGCGCCATTTTGGCAACATGAACGTTGCCAAGGAGGTGCGCGACCGCCTCTTCATGGCGAAGTCTGACATGTCACAGAAGGAAAAGGCGGATCTGGCGTGGTACAAGGACTCGGGGTGTACCAAGAGTCTGACGCACTACAAGGAGTGGTTCACGCAGCTGCTCTCCAGTCCCCCCCGTCCGATTACTTTGGGTGATGATCGGGTGGTGTATGCTGAGGGGATTGGGATTGTGGAGATGTGGTTGGAGACCCCGCGTGGCATTGAAGTGGGAGTGTTCCATGGCGTGCTGTATGTGCCTGATGCTGCGTTCAACCTTCTCTCAGTGTCCTCTCTCACAAACACAGGAGTGCGCGTCGTTTTTGACGATGATTATGGCTACATCCTTGACAAGGAAACAGGAGAGGAGTTGGCCAAGTCGGTGAAGGAGGGCGACATGTACCGCCTGCTGGGGGCGACCAAGATCCCGCGTGAGCAGAGTCTTGCAGCAGTGGTGCAGGCGACAGATGGCGAGATCTGG
>SZWC01002119.1:202220-212381 GCA_023375785.1 Penium margaritaceum | reverse complement strand
GCCCTGTCCAGATACGCCTCCATCCCTTCACCACCCTGCATTTTCAGCGCCATCATCTTTTCCTCCAAAAGCATGAGGAATGCAGGATCCTTGCTCTCATACTTCTTGCACAATGTGTCCCACCCCTCCTTTGCAGTAGCCTTGTCACTCACGTACTGAAGATGCGGGTTGGAGATGGTGTTGACAAGCAACCTATAGGCCTGCCTGTCCTTCTTCTTCCACTCCTCATACGTCGCTGGTACAGCTGCAGAAGAACCCGCATCAGCTGCACCCTTTTGCGGCGTCTTCCCCGCCACCACCTGCGCTGCGGTGATGCCTTTTGCCTGTGGAACTGGAGCCGGCTCGTCGCCGCTCACCACCTCCCACAAGCCCCTCTCCTCCAAAAGGAGGCGGGTACGGATCTTCCAAAACGTGAAGTTGGCGCGTCCCTCCAGCCTCTCCAAAGGCTGGGCTGCTGTCACAACGCCAGCTGCTGCCATTTTGAGCCTTGGTGATGCTCAGCGCTGCCCTTGGATGGCGGCGCTACCCCTGCTTCTGCTGCTGCTTCTGCCAGAAATCTGTCTGACAGAAAATGGACTGTAGATGCCAGCAGACTGGGAATTTTAAAAAACTGAGCCCACCACTGGAAAATTCAGCTCAAAACCTTTCAGATCGACCCATAAAACAGGGTCATCAACAGGGGATTTCAAAAGATATGCCCTCTTGAAAACAGGGTATGCTTCTGCTCCTACTCCAACTCAGGCCAGCCAGCTTGTAAACGGCGTTTCTCCCAAACGAATCAATGGAATGCAAATATGTTTGCACCAATGGAAAGCTTAGGAAAAATACTACAATTCGCATGTGCCACTTTTTAAATTTGACAAAGAAACGAGAGAGTTATGGTCATCACAAGGCGACAGTCTTACTCATACAGAAGAGTGTAGCCCTGGCCGACCTCGTTTTGAGCATAACTCTCAATCCGACCGTTGGATGTTCGCAATTTTGGGCTCGTTGGAAAGCTTGTCTTCTGAACTTGGAGATCCAGTGGTGGATTGTCAAATTTGGTGGTTTCATTCCAACCCGTCACTCTCAAAGTGACGGCCTGTGCTGGCTAAAGAAGCAGAACTTGGCTCTGATACCAAATGTTGGATCTGGAGGAGAGAGGGAGCCTTGGAGCAGGGAGCATGTGTGATTGGAAGGGCATCACTTGTGCTGAAGAATGGTTGTTGAATCACTCAAAATGATGGAGTACATATAGAGCTAGAGCTTGGGCAAGTCAGTCCTCTCACAAGCCACACCACTTAGCCATGGAGGCTAAGGCTCACACACTAGAGTCCACAATCTCACACAAGAGAGGAAATCAGCCCAACAATCAGGCTGACCAGTCACACACGACCTAGAGAGCTAGAGAATGCTCTCATGGCACACTCCTAGTGGTCACATCACCCACAAACCCATGGAGAATCGCCATGTGTCCATGGCTAGCACACAAGGATCTCACCTCACCTAAAAAGTAAGGAGAGGTACCTTTATCCTAGTCAGCACACTCTNGACAAGGCAATCCTAAGACCAAGGACCTTTTTGGATATTTCTCCCATCAGGTCTTGACCCTCGACCTCTTGCCTTTTTCTTTTCTCAGGCTAAGGCATGGAGCCATCACCCATGCCCACCCACACATCGACGGTCCATGACCCCCGAAACTTCGAAGATTCATATCTCCCAATCCGACCGTTGGATCGGCCTCAAACTTGGACCGTAGACATTTTGCCACATGATCTTTCCAATGGTGAAGTCGGATTGGCGATCGGAGCAGGCATCTGGTACTTTCCTGGAACTTGCTCCTGTGGACCTGAAATTGAGCCGGATGGCTCCCTTTCCAACTGTCAGCACACTCTGACAAGGCAATCCTAAGACCAAGGACCTTTTTGGATATTTCTCCCATCAGGTCTTGACCCTTGACCTCTTGCCCTTTTTCTTTTCTCAGGCTAAGGCATGGAGCCATTGCCCATGGCCACCCAGACATCGGCGGTCCATGACCCCTGAAACTTCGAAAATTTATATCTCCCAATCCGACCGTTGGATCGGCCTGAAACTTGGACCGTAGATAATTTGCCACCTGATCTTTCCAATGGTGAAGACAGATTGACAATCGGAGCAGGCATTTGGAAGTTTCCTGGAACTTGCTCCTGTGGACCTGAAACGGAGCCGGACGGCTCCTTTTCCAACACCCGAAGCACCCATGGACCCCAATGAACCTTGCCTCATTGGCTAAGCGTCCATCCAGGGGCGCTTTGGCTGCAGTGGGCGAGAAAGTCGCTCCGCCATGCTCGGGGTCGAACCGGTATGTCTCTTGTTTTCTGGAGGTGCGCCTCCCATCTTTGCACGGCCGTATCTTTCTCGTCCCTGCACCGGATGACCCAGTTCTTGGGTCGATTTCGTACGGTTTTTCACGTAGAATACAATGGGAGCAGCAAAACATGCATCTGACTTCAGCATGATGACGTAATCACCGCCTCGACCGGCGGCTTCCATAACAGCACCCACTTCTGCTTTCATCACGCTCCTCGCCCTTGAAGAACAGTGGTCGCTACTAAACTGCGGTGGCAGCGCTTCTTCTGACTAAGGTATTGTGGCAGCACCATTGCACTTCCTCTTGGTGATTGCGCGCACAAGGTTCTGTCCCTGCGCCCACTTTGTTGCCTCAGCAGCAGTTCCTGCTCCTTGATCATCTCCGCCGACAGCACACGTGGTCTGTCCCTGCGCCCATTTTCATCTTCCTCCGTAGCAGCATCTCATTTTTCCATTGTAATCATCATCACTGTCAATCTGGTTTCGCCCCAGTATTCAAAATCATCCGCCCATTCTCATCGCCGTAGCAATTCGTCATCATCATCAGTTGCTCTAACTTTGATGCGTGAAGATATCCCGTACCGCCATTTCAAGTTGTCTACCTCTGCATTCTCAACTCGTTGCCTCATCATCATCAACTCCATCATGGCTTCTTCCCTCACTCTGACTGGTCTCCCCAAGCTCACAATAAAGCCGGATGGAACCAGCAACTACAAACCATGGAGCTACTCGGTGTCACTTTTCTTCGGGACACAAAAGATTGAGGAAGTCACCCTCAGTTATCTGATCACCAACACTGACACTGGGATAGAGCCTCCTGATGTCACTACCTCCTCCTCAACTGCCACCGCAACAGCCGCTCCCGGGGGAGATCTCTCCGGTGGATCTTTGTCTAATCCTGCTCCTTCAAATACCTCTTCCTCCTCTGTTCCTGCTACGCCTACATCCACCATCAGCCATACCTCTAGGGAAGTCGCTAACAGTACCGTCCTCATGACCATCATGACCACCTCCTCTCCTGAGCTTCATGAATACATCCGCACTCTTGGTTGCAAGACTCATGAAACATGGAAAGCCCTTGAAGATCGCTTCAGCAACAACACCTCCACCGCCTGCGGGATCAAGATCATGTCGCTCTTCTCTGTGCCCTTTGCCGCCCACACCAACATGGGCAGTTATATTGCAGCCATCACCACCATCGTTCGCAACCTCAAGGAAATGAAAATTGACCTTCCGCCTGCTGGCGTCTGCACCGGCATCATCTACGGCCTCCCCGGTCCGTATGATATCATCCGCCAAATCTTGCTGCAACTGCCTGTTGATTAACTGACCATCGCCATCATCAGCCCCAAGCTCATGGTAGCAAAAGAGGACTGTCGCTAAGCAAGCATGCAAGACTACCATCGCCACCAACTCGTTCGAACCCATGGCCACCACTACTGACAACCGCATGTTCACCCGCTTCCCCGCCTGCTCCTACACCATCCGCCATGGTCCCCTCAAAGGAACCAAGTGTGGTTGTCGCAACCATCAGCCGCATGTGTGCGACCATCGCGCTACTGACGAGTGGCTGGACCTGAACCCCGGCAAGTCTTATGGCGAGCAACCCAAGTGGGCGGAAGAGCGCCAGCAATGCTGCTACAACCGGATGGGAAGCTCAAGCTGGTGTTCAACCCAACAACGTGAGAGCTCCGTCTTCTCTTGCCATCATTGCTGCTGTGAATCCTGCTCCTAACAATGTTGTTATGTTATGAATAGTCGAGCCTGTGACTGAGATTGGATCTGAAGAGTATGGTCTTGAGATGTACACCGCGTCCTCCTCTCCTCCTCTCTCCTATCACTCCTCTCTCTGCAGCTTTGACTCTCTGTGCATTGCACTCATTCAGCCTCCATCTACATACTCCACTGCCCGTCACAACCACTTTCTCTTCATTCACAATCAATATTCACATCACTACACTGTTCTCTTCCTTCGCACACTGGCCGGAGCTGTTCCTATACCTAGGGACTGGCTACGGCAACAGACCAAGCACTTTGATCGACCACCTCGCCTCATTCTCTCCAACACTGCTTATACACGCATTCACATCTTTCTCACAGAGTACTGCATGACTCACATAACACTGCTAATCGCAGCTCCCGCCTACGGCAAACTTCTCGTCAACCGCCTACTGCAGGAAGCAGATCGCTTTATAAAAATGCATCACATGACCTCACAGATCTGGACCGCATGCCTCCGCAGAGTTGTCACCACTCACAACTTGCGCAGACCCAAGTATAGCTTGAGTCCAAGAACTATATGGGTATGTGATCGGAACCAGTCTACTTCCTATTGCAAGCCTACACTACCTCACTACAACTCGACTGAACTTCCCTCCACACTGCTGACAGCTTGCACCTTCCCCCCTACTGACGTCCCCTCCACCACTACACTCACTCCCTCCACTAAAAAACTACTACATTGTCCAGGATTTCTCTCCTCCCTCTACAACGTGGTACTAAGGCGTCCACCGCCTCCAAAACCTCCCAAGCTCTCTCTATGTTGTACTCCTACTGAAATAGGACTCGTAGGCGTACCATTCAAGGCTTGCACTCCTCTCTCGATCTAAGGGGGATGTCGGACATTATCTCGAAGATCGCTTCAAGGGGTGCAGCCACCGAGAAAATAAAGAGTGACAATGCAGGTTCATCTACGGAGTCACACGATGAACATCGGAACGGTCTCGCGACCAACAAATGTGCGAGCCTCGCCAAGACCAAAACCAACGACCTCGTATAACAATGGTCCAGGCGAAACGCAACTGCAAAGATCGTGCCTGCACTCGTCACTCCTCTATGCGTACGGCTAGCAAAGCCGAATCGTGGTCTCGAGGCGCTTCCCTTTCTCTCACTCGCCAGAGCCGCCACCTGTATGCTCGCTCGACGAAGCGCGCTAGGTTAGACCTTTCCTATTTGTATCGCTTGTACTCCACTCTATAATCAATCCATTGGATTCTCCTTCAGGCTTGCCCTCTGGGCCGCCTCCAGTCCCTTTGCCTTCAATCTCATCTCAGCGCCCGTGCTCTCCCACTGCGCCCACTCTCACCTGTCAACGTCATCCATACGTCACCAACGCCCGCACCTTCAAGGAATATTTTGCCCTTACTACAAAGTGTTGCGCCCATTCTTTCCTTAACAAGACNGTCCTTGTGACTGCGTCCACTCTACGGCAGCACCTGCAATCTTCTGACAAACTCGAGTGTAAGTAGGCGCAACTCGGGCCAACAAGGACGCAAGTAGGGTGCAAGTAGGGCGCAAGTAGGATGCAACTAGGGCGTAACTAGGGCGTAACTAGGGCGCAAGTAAGGTGCAAGTAGGGTGTAACTAGGGCGTAACAATGATGTAACTATGTGTTGGATCTGGAGGAGAGAGGGAGTCTTGGAGCAGCGAGCATGTGGGACTGAAAGGGCATCAGTTGTGCTGAAGAATGGTTGTTGAATCACTCAAAATGATGGAGTACATATAGAGCTAGAGCTTGGGCAAGTCAGCCCTCTCACAAGCCACACCACTTAGCCATGGAGGCTAAGGCTCACACACTAGAGTCTACAATCTCACACAAGGGAGGAAATCAGCCCAACAATCTGGCTGACCAGTCACACACGACCTAGAGAGCTAGAGAATGCTCTCATGGCACACTCCTAGTGGTCACATCACCCACAAACCCATGGAGAATCGCCATGTGTCCATGGCTAGCACACAAGGATCTCACCTCACCTAAAAAGTAAGGTGAGGTACCTTTATCCTAGTCAGCACACTCTGACAAGGCAATCCTAAGACCAAGGATCTTTTTGGATATTTCTCCCATCAGGTCTTGACCCTGGACCTCTTGCCTTTTCCTTTTCTCAGGCTAAGGCATGGAGCCATCGCCCATGGCCACCCAGACATCGGCGGTCCATGACTCCTCAAACTTCGAAAATTCATATCTCCCAATCCGACCGTTGGATCGGCCTGAAACTTGGACCGTAGATAATTTGCCACCTGATATTTCCAATGAAGAAGACGGATCGACGATCAGAGCAGGCATCTGGACGTTTCCGCGAACTTGCTCCTGTGGACCTGAAACAGAGCCGGACGGCTCCTTTCCCAACAATCTCCCACTTTGCCGCAGTCAGAGTGGGCTGAGTCCACTTGCCTTCATGCAGAACTGCTGCTTCTCATGGGTCACTGGCTTAGTGCAGAAATCAGCGACCTGCCTGCTGGTTGGAGTAAACTCCAGCTTGATAGCACCCTCCTGCACCATGTGCCTGATGAAGTGATATGCCATGTCAATGTTTTTGGTGCGTGCATGGTGCTCAGGATTCTTGGCGAGTGCGATTGCGCTCTGGTTGTCGACGCTCATAGGAACTGGAACTGCTACACTCCCACTCATCTCCGCCATGAGACGCTGGAGCCAAACTGCTTCCTTGGCTCCAAAGCTGAGAGAGACGTACTCAGCTTCTGTGCTCGAGGTGGCCACGACCACCTGTCGCTTGCTGCACCAGCTGATGGCACCTCCATTCATGAGAAACACATGTCCAGAGATGGACTTGCGGGTCTCGAAATTTGAAGCCCAATCTGCATCTGTGTAGCCGATGATGCTGTTGTCGTTGCCGTTGTAGGTGATGCCGACATTGATGGTTCCAGCAAGGTAGCGGAAGATCCGCTTCACTGCCTTCTGGTGCTCAGGTCCGGGATTCGCCATGTGCTGGCTCACAGCGCTCACAGCCTGTGCGAGCTCAGGCCTGGTTGCCACCATCAGGTATATAAGACTGCCGACGGCGCTCTGGTACTTCTGCCGCTCAACTGCATCTGCTTCTCCACTGAAGCTGACGAAGTACTGCCGCGTCTCCAGCGGCATGCCGATGGGTTTGGCCTCTGCCATGCCGAACCGCTGCAGGACATCCTTGATGTAGCGACTCTGCTGTAGCGAGAGAGAGCGTGATTTGCGGTCACGCATGATCTGGATGCCGAGGAAGTATGAAGCCTCCCCGAGATCAGACATCTGGAAGCGCTCCTGCATCGCCTCCTTGAACTCCTGCACTATAGACATGCTGTTGGAAAGGACGAGCATGTCATCCACATACACAATGATGATGAGGATCTCATGCTCATGCTGCTAGCGATACACGCTGTAGTCACACTCGCTGCGCTCAAACCCCATGCACTGCAATGCCGCATCCAACTTCTGGTTCCAAGCACGCGACGCTTGCTTGAGGCCATACAGCGACTTCTGCAGCTTGCACACCAGGTGCTCCTGGCCATCCATGACGAACCCCTCTGGCTGCTCCATGTAGATCTCCTCCTCCAAGTGACCATTCAAGAATGCCGTCTTGACATCCATGTGGTGAACCTCGAAATCCTCAGCTGCTGCATAAGAGAGGAGGGTGCGCACAGAGGCAAACTTTGCAACAGGGGCAAACGTTTCTGTGTAGTCGATGCCCTCCTGCTGCGTTCAGCCCTTGGCGACCAGCCTCGCCTTGTACTTTTCCAGGTTACCATCTGCTCCCCGCTTCTTCTTGAACACCCACTTGCACTTGATCACCTTACGCCCAGGTGGACGCTCAGTCAGCTCCCACGTGCCGTTGTCCAGTTGCGACTTTATCTCCTGCTGCACGGCTTGCGCCCAATCTGCTGCATCTGGTACAACCATGGCCTCCTTGTATGACGTTGGCTCATCTGAATCTGCTACAACTACGACGTTCATCTGTTCTGGTTTATGCAGCATCCAGAAATGGCCGCGCTCACCAGGCTTGTAACGTACCCTAAGAGGGTACCTGCTGTTGGAAATGGAGGAGAGAGGGAGCCTTGGAGCAGCGAGCATGTGTGATTGGAAGGGCATCACTTGTGCTGAAGAATGGTTGTTCAATCACTCAAAATGATGGAGTACATATAGAGGTAGTGCTTGGGCAAGTCAGCCCTCTCACAAGCCACACCACTTAGCCATGGAGGCTAAGGCTCACACACTAGAGTCCATAATCTCACACAAGGGAGGAAATCAGCCTAGCAATCAGGCTGACCACTCACACACGACCTACAGAGCTAGAGAATGCTCTCATGGCACACTCCTAGTGGTCACATAACACACAAACCCATGGAGAATCGCCATGTGTCCATGGCTAGCACACAAGGATCTCACCTCACCTAAAAAGTAAGGAGAGGTACCTTTATCCTAGTCAGCACACTCTGACAAGGCAATCCTAAGACCAAGGACCTTTTTGGATATTTTTCACATCAGGTCTTGACCCTGGACCTCTTGCCTTTTTGTTTTCTCAGGCTAAGGCATGGAGCCATCACGCATGCCCACCCAGACATCGACGGTCCATGATCCCCGAAACTTCGAAAATTCATATCTCCCAATCCGACCATTGGATCGGCCTCAAACTTGGACCGTAGACATTTTGCCACCTGATCTTTCCAATGAAGAAGTCGGATTGGCGATCAGAGCAGGCATCTAGTACTTTTCTGGAACTTGCTCCTGTGGACCTGAAACTGAGCCAGATGGCTCCTTTCCCAACAATCTCCCACTTTGCGCAGTCAGAGTGGGCTGAGTCCACATGCCTTCATGCAGAACTGCTGCTTCTCATGGGTCACTGGCTTGGTGCAAAAATCAGCGACCTGCTTGCTGGTTGGAGTAAACTCAAGCTTGATAGCACCCTCCTGCGCCATGTGCCTAATGAAATGATATGCGATATCAATGTGCTTGGTGCGTGCATGGTGCTTAGGATTCTTGGTGAGTGCGATTGCGCTCTGGTTGTCGACGCGCACAAGAACTGGAACTGCTGCACTCCCACTCATTTCTGCCATGAGACGTTGGAGCCAAACTGCTTCCTTGGCTCCAAAGCTGAGAGATACGTACTCAACTTCTGTACTCGAGGTGGCCACGACCACCTGCCGCTTGCTGCACCAGCTGATGGCACCTCCATTCATGAGAAACACATGTCCAGAGATGGATTTGCGAGTCTCAGGATTTGAAGCCCAATCTGCGTCTGTGTAGCCGATGATGCTGTTGTCGTTGCCGTTGTAGGTGATGCCGATGTTGGCGGTTACAGCAAGGTAGCGGAAGATCCGCTTCACTGCCTTCTGGTGCTCAGGGCCGGGGTTAGCCATGTGCTGGCTCACAGCGCTCACAGCCTGTGCGAGGTCCGGCCTGGTTTCCACCATCAGGTACATGAGACTGCCGACAGCGCTCTGGTACTTGTGCCGCTCAGCTGCATCTGCTTCTCCACTGAAGCTCACGAGGTACTGCCGCGTCTCCAGCGGCGTGCCGATGGGTTTTGCATCTGCCATGCCGAACCGCTGCAAAACATCCTTGATGTACCGGCTCTGCTGCAGCGAGAGAGAGCGTGACTTGCGGTCACGCACGATCTGGATACTGAGGAAGTATGATGCCTCTCCGAGATCAGACATCTGGAAGCGCTCCTGCATGGCTTCCTTGAACTCCTGCAGTGCAGATATGTTGTTTGAAAGGAGGAGCATGTCATCCACATAGACAATGATGATGAGGATCTCATGCTCATGCTGCCAGCGATACACGCTGTAGTCACACTCGCTGCGCTCAAACCCCATGCACTGCAACGCCGCATCCAACTTCTGGTTCCAAGCACGCGACGCTTGCTTGAGGCCGTACAGCGACTTCTGCAGCTTGCAGACCAGGTACTCCTGGCCATCCATGACGAACCCCTCCGGCTGCTCCATGTAGATCTCCTCCTCCAAGTCACCATTCAAGAATGCCGTCTTGACATCCATGTGGTGAACCTCGAAGTCCTCAGCTGCTGCATAAGAGAGGAGCGTGCGCACAGAGGCAAACTTTGCAAC